>JAGKPW010000078.1:0-253253 GCA_019926035.1 Melaleuca alternifolia
CAGATTTCTCTAAGTTACAGTCTGGCTTATCCGACCAGACCAGTAAGGGACCAAATCCGGCAACAATGGCACCCTTCCAGTCCCTTCACTAGGTCAGGTGCGATCCCTAACCGATGTTGGCTAGAAGCAACGTCAGTTGAAACTACGAAGCACTCCTTCAAGTTTAAGATGGAATGGGGGTCGAGTTCTATATCCTCCAATGGATACTCAAAGATGTAGGGGGAGATCCAGAAATCGTTTGATCGAGTTCGAGTCGCTATAACGGATCCTTTTGGAAATCGAAAGCCTGATCCGGGTACCACCCATCTGGGTGCGGCTGCGCCTAAGCCGGTACAAAGTCTCGATCGAAAGCCACTTCAGCAGATGTGCCCCAATCAATGCGCTTGGTGATAATGTTGTTAGTGTCGATGCGCAAATTGCTTAAGCTTGTTTCAATGTTATCCTAAATTAGGAGTTCCAATTAAAACTAAAACATGTCTGCTTTCTGCAACTGATGCATCTGCGTTTGCTAAACACTTTTGCCAAAAATCTTGGGGGAAGAGGGGGGGGGGGCACGATGTAAGTATCCCAAATCCAGTGAAAATCACAAGAGTACAAGATCAAATTTGACAAAAGGAACAACCATTGATCTGTTGCGAATCCTCCGCAATTACTTGCTTTGATGTCGACCCATATGATAATAAACGTATGAGACAAGTGCACCACAGATTTCAATTGGCTATTAAAACTTTTAGATAGTGTAATCAAGTCCTTAAACTTATCATGTTTATGCAATGCAGTATTTTTATTCACTTCACCCAATGTAATCAACAGAAATGAGGTGATTTTTTTTTTTCAATTTTGATAATTAGATCTCTCCTACCTGGTTGTTGGCGTTAACTCAAGTGGGAACCAATTTACAAACAAGATCATTTCCTTAAATCTTAACTTTTCAATCCCCCAAAAACTTTAATTAAGTGAGGCCAGAAAGTGAACATTCGTCACGGGCCTACTATTAGGTGCACCAAGCAGCCACTGTTGACGAGAGAGAGAACTGTCACGCTTGTTTCGGCCCATAGACGAAGAAAACTGTGGAAAACAACACTCTTTCTTTCGACACCAACCATTTTCGTAGAAAACATTTTTCCCTCCTTACAAAGTTCGCGGTATATACAGTTGTTGGTAGAACTTAGCCACCGGCAAGTCAATTTTCCAATAGACCAATTGCTGGTGCTATATCCAAACCCTCGGTCAGCCTCATCCGAGGTTGCAAGACCCTAGGTGGCCTGACCCAAGCAATGGCCACCTAGGTAGGGTCTAGCAACCTTAGGCAATGCCTGGTTTGCTCGACCTAGGCCTCGCTTCAGGTCGCCTTTGCTCATTGATAGCTAAGGCCTTTGCTGGCAAGTTACAGTTTTTGAGAACATTTCTGAAATTAGGACAAAGTTGAAAGAAAAAAATTTATTTGCATTTTAAGAATGTTATTTTCTCATATACCTCCAACTCCTTTAAGCTAAATATCTTTATAGACCTTTGGAGATGTAATCACATTTTCTCAAAGTTCTCCAAAGAATGAATCAAATGCGATTTGCATTAAGCCAGAGAATTTTATAGCTCAAAACCCATTTCAAATGCTGAACAAAACGAGCCTACTTGCTGAATCGCAGTTCAGCCAGCCAAAGTCAATTGGGAAAAAATAGTAGCGTGACATCTTTTTCACCAGCCTTTTTGGCACCAGGACAACCTGAACTTAACCAGAAACATGTCGCTACACAGTTATTTGTATCACTTCCACCCGTTATTTCGACTATGATTAGCAGCGTTCTTATAGAATGTGCTCGTTCTTATTAAATGTGCTCCCGGACGGATGCTCCCCACTTCTCCACGCGAGTTTCGGGCTCTTCAGCCTGCCAAAGAATGAGATACTTAGAACAGTACGGATCCAAGATTATCATGGGCACTAACATGAACAAGAAATTGTGGGGAGAGCGAGGATAACCAACCTCTCTGTTCCAGTTGGTACTTGAAATAAAGATTATGAGGATTATGGTTTCTAAACAAATGCCTTCGATCATACCTTACCAGACACCGTAGAAGGACAAAAGCAGAGGGCTTGCCTCAGAACGGAAAAGATGGTTATTTGCAATCTCATGTGCCTTATCCTTCCTGTAATTTTTGTGCAGCAAGCAGTGGCCGCAGCTCTCTCCACACCGTGGGATGCAGAAGAGGGCCAGCAAGCCCTCGCCGCGGGTGGCGGGGGCTGGCGGCCCTCGCAACACCTCAACAAGGGTCTTTGTCCCTTGCCAACAACCCAACAGGCTTGCCAGCGAAGCAGGACAGTGAGTTGGTCTTGTCTTTTTCTTCTTTTTTCCTAATATTGCTTTTATATTTGTAATTCTTACCGTGGCACATCTTCGCTATACATAATAAGAATATAATAAGAAATTAGTTACTCATCATCTTTGGTTAGTTAAATTACACGTTACTAACAGAGAGATTTGATTGTGTAATTTGACAGTATTTTATGATTCGATGGCATCATTTTCCAAGCTTGGGTGCTAGACTACTGTGATATGTCCGGCGTCTAGGTCAAGTAAATTTATGGTGGGAAAAAGATCTATGGGAGGTAGAGGTGCGAAAACAGAAAACTAAAAGGCCAGTTAGGACAAAGACCGGTGCTTTTCTTCGTAATTTATAGGAAGCTACGTACTTGGAATCAGGATTCATTAGAGAGGAGTCAACCATGGCGGCCACAATCAGCGTTGTCACAAATGCCTTCTCAGCTAATACGCCATTTTCTTAGCGATGAGGCATTGACCATGAACATCAAATCTTCCGAAAAAAGGTGTTTCCGAAGTAATGTTTTACAGTAACATCAACTTTGAAGGAACACCCCTCCCTAATCCCAACCTTACCCATGGCAGTCGCCGAATTTTCCAACATCACTCTTCGGCCAATGGACCTTTCGGACATCGATGACTTCATGGTGTGGGCAACCGATGACAAAGTGAGCCGACACTGCACTTGGGACACTTTCGCCAGCAAAGAAGAAGGAATCAGCTACATCACGAACACTGTCCTCCCTCACCCTTGGTATAGAGCCATCTGCCTTCACGACCGTCCGGTCGGCGCCATTTCTGTGAGGCCGGTGGCATCGGGTGGGGACCCCCAGTCGACAGCTCAGATCCGTTATGGCCTCGCCTCCGCATACTGGGGAAGGGGAATCGTGACGCGGGCGGTGAAGATTGCGGTGGCGGCGATGTTCCACGAGTGGCCACAGCTGTTGAGGCTACAGGCTCTTGTTGACGTTGAGAATGTGGGGTCCATCAGGGTGTTGGAGAAGGCCGGGTTTAGGAGGGAGGGTGTTCTGAGGAAGTACACAGTCCTGAAGGGACGAGCTAGGGACATGGTGATGTTTAGCCTTCTCTCTAGTGATGATCTCCAGAGTTAGTATCTCTCTTGGATCAAACTAAAGGTGATCATCTTGTTCAGAGTATTTTCATCGTATTCTCTCTTCCGTTTCGAACATTTTAAGTTTTACCTAAACTGTATAAATCGATTTCAGCTGTCTTTAAGAGAAGTATTTTACCAATTCAACTGGAGAATTATGAGTGTAGCAGCAGATGCTGATTAGGCAATCTGCTATTGCATATATCCTTGAACCAACCACTCTGTCCATGAATTTAGCAGGATTAGCTCATGTTAGGGAGCATATAATCGTGATTACAATATAAGAACTGATTTTTTTTTGTTAATTCATTAGGCGAAAGTAGCTGCATGCTGTGAGCTGGAGTCGAATAGCACCATTGTTGGGGCAAAATCTTGTGTCGATTCGCATGAATTTGGTCTAAGGAAAATATATCCCTTTTCACAAGGATAAGATGGTGTTCCGAGTTCTTTTGTAGGACTTAGGTGATACTAAATTGTTCAAAATTGAAATATTTTTCGGTCACAATTAATCGTTGTCCCAACAGTCATCTTTTTTTAACCATTAGTCAATACTCGAGTTTACACGAAATAATTTTGTTGAAGAGCAATTAATCTCAATTTCAATCTCCAGTCGCTGCTGGATGTTCTTCTGATCGATCTGTTTAGATGTAGATTTTTCCCTCAGTTAATAAAAGTCACCCCTGAAACTGAAAGTCATGCCAACAGCCCCATTTGTAAGCTTAAGGGCTCCTGTTATTAATAAAAATGTGCCCCATAAATACGTATTGTATAACTCTAAGATCATAAAAATTGTGTAATACATGGGTCACTCGAGCTAAGTGAGAAAAACAAAGATGCGTAAGTACATCCTGATGATAAAAGAACTGTAGAAATGGGGGTGGCGGCAATGAAAGAGTGGAATAAGTGAGTAGGTGTATGCTCAGGCATATGATGCTGCGAAGAGAAGGACGAAGAGAAGCGGAATCGACAACTTGGCAACGCTTCCTGCTGATGAGCCATCTTGTTCAGTCGACGGTGTGTCTTTCGTTCCAGAATCTGTGAAAATAAATGGGAATGTCTATGATCAACAAGACGAACATTCACAGCCAAATTGGGATCGAAATTGATAATAGAGAAAATCATGAGGGGCAAAGTGATCAGCAAGTGAAGTGACATCTTATTATTCATTTCTTCTTAACTTACCAACACTAAGTGGTATTGCTTTTGTACACTAAAAGTCCTGCCTAAATGCCCGAAACACTTGAATCAATAAATTGTCGCTAACAATGAAGTATGGGGAGTGTACCTGAAGGAACTGCATCGGGTGTATTAGGAGCAGCAGTGGGAGATCCAGAAGGCGAAGCAGCTGCAAATTTATATAATTTGTACAGAATGTAAGTGCAAGATTGAATGATTCCCCAACCGGAAATTGGACGTGTTGGTTTCGATGTTCTTCATGTGCACACACACACTCACCATTGCAACGGCTGATTGGTTGAGTCTGAATATTGCAAGCGCTAGGCACAGACATGGCCCGGGTCTGGTTGATGCTGATACCAAGGGAAGAGCCGCCCCCTTGGAGGGCCTGGCATAGGCACTGTGGCTCTGAACGGACCACGTTGGCAAGCTGCGAGCAGCAGCTTGAGGATGGGGACGAAGAGTTGCCCGAGATGTAGTTGAGACAGGGGGACATGCTGATCAGTGCATTCGTGCAGCTCGACGACTGAGCCGCCGCTCCTGCAGCCACCATGGCCATGATCAGAGCCACAATTCTCATGTTAGTCTGTCCCATTGGATGATCTTTCCTGGTTCCTGTTTTGGCTGATGCCAAAATATGAATGTATATAAAAATTTGGATATGACTTGCTAGTCTGGATTGTGAGTTTAGTTCAGTGGTGTGAAGAGAGAGAGAGCAACTGGTTTGGCTTTATGTAGGGGAAATCAGAGAGAGAGAAGGAAGAGTTTCAGGAATTGTTGATTTGGGTCACCAACTTCTCCTACTACTTCCATAGGATCTTTTCTGGTTACCAGAAACTTGTTTGATTTCATGATTCTGGTCATAAACATAGATGTTAGGGACAGGACCATGTTTATTGGGCATACCCAGGAACAAGTCCATGCGTTTGGTTCTTTTAGTGAATGAAATCTGTTTGGTTCTTCAGGTGGCCAACTACTAACTTTTGGTTCCAACTGTTTTTGGTACTTGTTTTATTTGTAATGAGAGAGTTCAAAGCTGAGGAAACTTGCATCAAGAAGTAACGAGTATGATGAGTTGGACCTGTGTGGTCAACTGACGAAATTATCTAAACAGAATCAATCGTCCAGATATGAAAACGTGTACTGACACCATGCTTTGATCCATCTCCACAGATGACTAGGAGCACCTGTTTGGTAAGCTGTGACACATGAGAGGATGGCTTATGGAAGCAAGAGAATGATATGCAAATGCTGTTAGCTGGTTAAAGAACCAATTTCGTTTATCATAACAGATTTGGTTCGATCCAAGCAGTCTTTCTGCCCAAGAAAAATTACGAGTCACAAGCGAAGTCCTGGTCACTTATTAGGTTTGATTATCTGGCACTAAAATCCGTCCATGAATAAAAAATATTAGATTTCCTGCTAAAAAGGATATGCTAGGATGGATGCCGACCCAAAGAAGAGAACTGCTTGCCAAGACCATCCTATTATTTGCTTCAATCGAGCAGTTACCACGGCTGCGATTGGTCACTGCAGAAGCTGAAACATCTTAATGGAACTCGCATTAGCTCCTTCCTTCAACCTGATATTCGGCTCACTTGAATCCCGCTCATACAATCATCTTCGATACAAAGGGCATTTTTTCCCTATAATCCAAGAAAGGTGTCTTTCTCTTTCTTTTCCTGTAAAATTGCTAGAAAACTAGAATGGGTCTGATTGGTTAGCCAAAGTTGAGTTCAGGATCATCTACCTTCAAGAGTAACATGCACAGAACCCTTTATCTGCTCTTGATCATTCAAGCACTTCAATCCTCAATTTCTCTATTTTTTTTTTAAAAATCAGATTCGTTAGGGATGGTAACACTAGGTCAACACCCCCCCTTGTCGTCCCTTGTTAGCACAACTACAATCCTCTAATCCTTGAGAAGACAACCAATAACCAAATGACACGTAAGCGAGGGCCCCCTTACCACCAAAAAGGTTTGTCAAAATAGGGTCCACAGGCATGCATTGTTAATCCACCAGTCTTGTCACAAGTTCTTGGACACCTGTTCTTTGGAAGCCTAAAGTTAGTTAAGGTAGTTTAACTCCAACACCAACTTCATTTTCCCAACAAATTCAGACCAATTAATTAAAAAAATAAATTTAAATGAATCTCTTGAACTCCTATCGTACTTCCCTCCACTTCTTAACACCTATAAATTCCATCACCATCTTCCTGTTCCCTCATCACCAAGGAGCAGTCCATTCTCAATTCCTGTAGAATTTTCTCACTTTTCTTCTCCAACAAGCACAGCTCTCCCTAAACTCCTCGACTCCTGAGATTTGACAAAAGATGAAGCACTTCAGGCCTCTCTCGCTCTCTCTTCCAGTTCTTGCCATGGCTATCGTGCTCTCGCTCACCACCGTCCCGGTGCGCAGCCAGATCACCACGCCGTGCACTCCTTCCATGATCTCCTCCTTCACGCCATGCCTGAACTTCATCACCAACAGCAGCCTCAACGGCACGGCACCGACCTCGCAGTGTTGCAGCTCGCTCAAGTCGCTCACGAGCAGCGGGGTGGGTTGCCTGTGCCTCATCGTGGCCGGTGGCATTCCATTCCAGATGCCCATCAACCGGACCCTCGCTGTCACGCTTCCCCGCGCGTGCAACATGCCTGGTGTGCCCCTCCAATGCAAAGGTACGCTAGGCCTACTCATTTTGGCGTCACTCACTACTTATTCTTTACTCATTTGGTTATATCTTCCTCAGGGTTGTACTAGACTTAATCTAATGTTCTCTATTTCTTGGTAACTTGCAGCTACGGGCGCGCCTCTTCCTGCTCCAGGTAACACGCCCTTTCGCCTTAAATCGTTGTGCTTCTGTAGTTATCATAGTTGTTTGTAGATTTAATCGCTAACCGAAAAACATGAACTTGATATGACATTTCGCCATTTATTTTCCACTCTGAATTGCTGCCCCGTCGCAACCGCCATAAAAAAAAAAAAAACATTTAGCAAGGATGTTCCCACGTCGAGAAATGTCCCTACACATGTTAAAATGTCCGACAGAAAATTTGAGCTAATAAGTAGAAGGAAACCACGTGCATATAAAGAGCATATAATCTCCATACACACGTTGCGAGATGGCAGATCGAATTTAAGAAAGCCAGCAGCAAACTCTTACAAGAATTTAACATCAATCATCACAAGAGAAGAGGGTTTGCAAAATCAATCAATTGAATTGTTGACTAATTAACTCTTCTCATTGATTTTCAGGCCCCACCACGCTCGGACCGATTCTCTCTCCCTCATCCTCTCCAGCAAGCAGTCCTATAGGTAAGCGATATACAAACCAGCCACACGTATCTGAGTATCAATGAACAAATGCTATCAATCATGGCAGCTTATCAGGGGCATGATTTAGTTTTCTTGATTTTGTGCAGCAGGAGGGTCCACAGATCCTCAAATCGACTCGCCAGCTCTGGCCCCATCAACTGAAACTCCGCCACTCTTGACTCCGTCATCTCCAACAGACAACTCAGTGAATCCGACGACAACCACCGGGAGCCGCTCCAATGTAAACCCGTCAGCCGCTAGGCCTTCCAGTGTTTTCTCACCGGCTCTGCTGCTAGTTGCCTTGGCATCCGCTTTCTTGAAGTACTACTGATTTATGATGGGATTGTCTACTTGGTCTTGTATTAATTTTTCTTTTTTCATAATTTGCTGTGGTGATTCTTTGGGGATGTGGCTATTATAGTAGGGCTTTTCAGGATACCGGGCGGGAGAGTCTCATTTGGTTGATTCTTATTGGATAAGATTACTTTTGTCCTGTAATGTAGTGATGAGAGTTGCAATTAAAATATAGTTTCTTTCATACTGTTTGAAGAGGTCAGGCTTGAGCTGGAGGATATTAATCATAAAAACAAAGCAAATGCCCGTCCTTGCCCAAAAGCAATGGCCTGAATCTGATTGCTAGAAATTGCAAATAGTTTTTTACAGAGAACACATTTATGAAGTCGTTCCAATCTTGCAAAGATATATCGAGAGTGCATCTTGTGGCTCTCTGTTAGCAGAAAAAAGAGTTTGAAATGCAATCTAGACCTTTTTTCAGTTGGAAGGACGAGATCTTTAAAGTGCGAGACAGCTGAGAGTTTTGAAGCCAATTGAGATTCACGGTTTCACGCATGCAACATGCTCCTATCACAAATCTCTACCTCGCTTGGTAGTTGAGGGAGAAAGTTCATCATGCCTTCACCTTCACGACTTCATGTTCTGACTATTGTGAGATCATTGTGGTAAATGCCGATTTGCCCAACCCGCCCTTCAAGATAGTATCCGACGATTATAAACTAAGAAGTCACCATTGATTGTTCCATTTATATCATGTCATTGCGAATATGACCAATAACACAAGTGCCTGTCCTAGCATGCGAATTGTCCCTCTTGATCAGCAAACTTGCATTGCATATGTTTATAAACTTGGGAAGGTAATGAAACTTTGCGGCAACTTGAATTGAAGAAAAAGATGAACATCATGGTCTTAAGCCGCCTAGGTTTCTTCAAGTTGCCGCTTTGTCTAGCTCTTATCTTGTATTCAACGGGATGTATAGCGAAAGTGCCATCTCAAGGCTGTCATGTGGAGGAAATAGGCCTCAAGCAGTGCTCAAAGCAAGACAAGGACTCCATAGAATCATGCTGCATTGCCCTTAATGCGGTGATTCGAGAAGGATTCGACTGCTTCTGCTCCCTGTTCACATCCTCCGAACCGCTCCTTGGGAATGGATTCTCGTTGCTATCATCAAACTGCTATGTATCAATCCCTCCTCTGGCCCTCTGTCAAGGTAACCTTTTGCACGCTAAGCTCTAGCCTCGGTTGTCAAAAGTCTGGTTTATGAGAAAACCTCAGCGGCCTAAAACTGATTTAACGTTTGTATACGACTTGATATTTATATGAAATCGCAGATGGGGCTCCGCTCGTAGTGTTTCCACCAATCACACCGAACGTCAGCGAACTATCTTCTGGAGCCAACTCTCCAAATGTCACCCTGCACCAAAATTCAACTGCAAATCAAAATAGCGCTGAGAAACTGGATGCATTCGGAGAGCTGAGTGAGGAGACATCAGATGGGGAAGATAAGCCCACAGAGCTGCTGCGCAATCTTCTGTTTCTGTTCTTACTAATGAAGGTGTTATGCTACTGACATCATCCTAGTACATGTTTCTGCTCTGTCTATGCTAATACCAACTATGTCCAATCACGAGGACATATATAGAAATTATGCTTGTGGAACGAACAGCCATTTGTTACCCATCAACAGAGATGCAGAAGAAAGCCCAGATGAGAAGTGGTCCAGCTCTTCAGAAACAATGAGAGGGACAAAACTATTAGACCGATCCGGACATGGATGGCATCGAGGGACCAACACGGCTAAATTGGATACAACAGTGGGACGAATACGTAGGGGAACTGATTCTTGAAACTTGTTAAAGAGTATTTTCTTTGTTGATCTCGAATATTCCATAGTTTATACCTTCATATCAGAAAGATTCAGAACCAGAACAATTTCGATATGTAGAATTACCTCGATAGTTTATACCTTCAAATCAGAAAAATTCAGAACCAGAACAATTTCGATACGTTGGATTACCATGGATGAAATGGCCTGGATAAGCTTCCCCGACCCGGTGGGGTCCTTCTTTGACGGTGCCGCCGCCACCCGGAAAGGCAGCATGGGGCTGCCGTAATAGAGAAATGGGCAAAATTTACCTTAAAAGAGACCCACTTTAGTCCGGATCTCGAATTTTTTTATCCAAACTCATTTCTTCTTGTCTCCTTAAAATAACGTCAGCTTTAGCTCGGTGGTAACTTTGGCCGGAATTTCCTTCTATCTCATTAAAAATTTGACTTGATTTTGGGTCCTAGAACTAGTCAAAGTTTTATTTTGTTTCGCAAAAAAGCATTGATTTTGATTAATGCCCGAAGGGTTCCTCGAACTCTTGAGATCAAAAAAAGTTTGAGCAAGAATATGAACATAAGATAAAATTTGTGTTTCTTTACGAGACAAAACAGATTTTGGCTAGAATTGGAGTCCAAGCCTTTGATTTTTTTTTATGAGACAAAATAAAAAGTTTGAGCTAAAATTGCACTCGAGTTAACTTACTAGTTATTTAATGGGATTGAGCCAGGGCAAAATGCCCCCATTGCTTATGATTTTTGAGAGTCCAATGCGCCCATAAGTCATGCCAAGCCAAGTGACAAGCATCATGAGCAAGACAAAACCATCGTTTTGGATAACCAATCCATGGCAGTGCTTAGGACATTCTGCTATTCCGATTTCTAAAGTTGATGTCTTGGTTGGATTATTCTGAATTTCTTTGGTTATCATCAGTTAAAAAAAAAATTATTTACAAGCAATCTTCATGCGGCTACCCATTTAGGTGCTAATGTGGTATTTGTTTTTTGACGACCGCTTAGCAACCATGTAATCTAGTTTTGACATTGTCTAATGGCGGGATGAAAATGAATAAACAAATTTATAGTTCAAGGACTCGATTGCATAACAAAACAGTTCAAGAGTGATGTTGTATAAATACAAAGAAGTTCGGGCATTTCCGATGGCTTTCACTTATTTACACGCTATATCGGCTGATCGTCCGGCGAACTCCTATGTGCTTGGACAGACGCCGAATTCGGCGAGCGTGAAGCGGACGTCTTCGTCTTTCGCTTCTTCGTTCTTCCAACGCATTCTCCAGTTCTGGAATGATGGTCAAACCTCAAGAATCGGTGACACGCGTCGCGTTTCCGTGATGTCCCGTCCGTGAAATGGAGTAAACTCGCAAGCCCACGAATCATATCGCCAGTAACAGTGATTCCGCGACCTTCAATGGCTGCTCTGATGCTCCGGCGGCGAGTCTCGGCTTTGGGTGTCGCTCCCATTCTCAAAGGTCTGACCTTGAACTCGTGCTCTATTCAATTCTTAAATGTCCTGTATTTTCGTTTTTGCTTCATTGATTGATGGATTGTAGCTCGGATTAAAATGCTTTTTCTTTCTCTTTCTTTCTTTTTTATTGGATTTTCTGGTTTTGGGTTAGCTGAGCTGAAAATACATCTGTTGGGGTGAGAGACTTCAACCAAGGGATTTTTTTTTTTTTTTGGAGCAGTAAGTTTCTGATTTATGGATATGCTACTGAATTGTTCACTCATCTGTCAAGAAAAGCTAATCTATTACTTGTATGCTAGATTTCTAGCCCTTCTGTAACTTGAGGTGAATTTTGAGAATTAAGATCTTGTCTACCATTACAATTTTTTTTTTTTTGGGGGTCTTGGGCAAAGAGAGGGAACTAATTTCAAATGCATAAGGATGTCCACCAAATAATTTGTAGTTCTTATAATTGGGAAGACTGGCCTTTGAAGTGGGGCAATTTGGTGAATGTCTTATATTTGGCTGTATCTTTGCTCTTTCCGAAACTCCATCAGCAGAAATTTTTCTTGTTCAGTAAAAACTGTAGTACTTGTCTCAGGCATCCAAAGGATATTGCTGCTTGTCACATTCACTTGGTAGATATTTGCAGATTAATTAGATAACGATTTGTGTAACATTCTACGTTGACAATTGTGAATAACCTTTATATTGCATGAATACAATGGAAATGCAAGAATCACAAGTTATTCTAATGCGACTTCCTACTAAATAGGGTCATATGAGCACTTTACAACAGGAGACAATATGCCTTATTGTCAACATTGATACATTAGATATTATAGATTTTGTTTATTATTTTTTGGTAAAAGATATTATAGATTTTGTTGTGTGTTCATTTCCGAAAAATGGAGGCACTAGGATTTGATTGTATTCTGCACTTTTTGGTATGGTATTTCTGTTAATAGATTATGTGGAGTCGTTTTGGCTGTGGCTGGTATTAAAGGGCAGATGTGAAACAGGGATATTTAAGACGAAAAGGCACTATGGAAGCTGCAGCAGCACCAGAAAGTTTGATTTCACAGACCTGAAAGATGGAAGTTGCAGTGTTTCGAACAAGTTGGATCTCACGGACCTAACGTATGATGTCATGTGCTTGTTTCATTAACCAAGTGTTCATTTTCCTTATTGGTTTAAAGTGCTTTGTTTCATGTTGCCTTTCTTTTCTCAGTCCCATGCATCACTGTCTTCATATCATTATAAAATATATTTTAGTATGTGAGGAAGCTACTTTTGTAATGGGATAAATCATTTTTTGATTGATGGCTTTTTGGGGCTATGAAAAATTATGTTTACTGATGTATCTAGCATTTGGTCCATTTTTAAACGTATGGTATGTCAAGCAGCGTTGGCTAAGAAATTGATCTCTTCAACTTTGCTATTCAATTCATACCCTCAGTATGCATCCACATTTTTTTAATCTCCATCATTATGAAGAAGTGCAATTTTCCAGTCGTCCTCATACATGGTACCCCATGGCACGGAAGAAAAGGCGCAAGGTCATTCTCCATGTAGGTCCTACTAACAGTGGCAAAACACATTCTGCATTGAAGCAACTGGAGCTGAGTTTGTCAGGCAAGCTTTTCTTTATGTTTCAGAGTAATATGATTAGAGGAAAACTCACAAATCAAGGCAGATCTTCAAAGTACCTGCCTAACTTTGAGAATCTTAAAACTATTTGGCACAACTTTGTGTATAGGAAGAAGTTTCACTCTTCAGCCAATTTTAACAGAGGTTATCATTTGGTTCTCATGCAAAAGCCATTCGCTGCAAGTACATATGTGGATAACCTGTCCGCATTTAAAGCATGTAAAACTTTTTGTTGGAAATGGAAATGTGATAGGTAACTTGTATGCAAGGACTTGAGGGAGGCATTTCAATTAATATTCTTAGATTTGTGTAAGCAATGTGTGTATAACCCTCTCTGCAGGTAGGGAATTCTTCGATCCATGTGATTTATATGTATGCATTTCTTGCAATTTTGCCCCAGATTTTTTCTTTTCTGAATAACTTTACAAACTTT
This sequence comes from Melaleuca alternifolia, assembly GCA_019926035.1. NCBI lineage: Eukaryota > Viridiplantae > Streptophyta > Magnoliopsida > Myrtales > Myrtaceae > Melaleuca > Melaleuca alternifolia. The sequence continues at coordinate 13,590 of JAGKPW010000078.1, forward strand.
AGGTGTATACTGCGGTCCCTTGAGGTTGTTGGCCTGGGAAGTGGCTACACGAATGAATAAAGCAAAAGTTCCTTGTGATTTGATTACGGGACAAGAGAGGGAGGAAGTTGAAGGCGCAAAGCACAAGTCCATGACAGTTGAGATGGCTGATGTTATGTCAGACTATCATTGTGCCATTATTGATGAAATCCAGGCATGTAATTGACTGGTTCATGAGAAAGTTTTGCCATGAAACATATAACTCCTGAAGTAAACTCACTAAAAGTGTAATAGTTCATGCACATGGTGGAATGTTGATTTAATGGATAGTACATAAAATCAATTTAATATCTCATACCTGGGGCTATTTATAACATAAGAATGCTAATTAAGGACTTGAATATAAGCACACATTGGTAACATCATACAATTTGTGGTCACAAAACATCTATCGATCTTTTCACCTTTTTGCCTCAGTATAAATCCATACCAAATCCACAGATATGTAAGCTTTGCTTTTTCTTCATCTTACGAGCTTTTGTTTAGAATTCTAACTTTAGGAATTCATTTTCAGATGGTGGGATGTAAGACTAGGGGATATTCATTTACACGAGCGCTACTGGGACTTGCTGCTGATGAGCTCCATCTTTGCGGAGATGCAGCGGCAGTTGCTCTTGTTCAAGATATAGTCAAAGTGACAGGCGATGATCTTGAGGTGCTGACATCTTGTGTTTTATGTTTAAATGGGAATTTTGCTGCTATAACTTTTAATGGTAACTGAGAAAAGATATTCCGTATTAGTGATGCGAAATTTTCTGGTCAGTATGAAGAATGGAAGAGTTTGTAACATATGATCCTCAGTGTCAATGGCTTCAAGAAAAACTGACTTACCTTTTCCTTTATTTTCAACTCCCTAACTAACATATGCTATGTACAGTCAACTGGGTGTACTGTTTAATGAAAATTTGTGCATGACATCTCTTGGGATTTCATCCTTCTGTAAGAGATATATTATCATATGATTTCAATAGACACAATAACCCTGGTTGCTCAGGAAATGATGCCTTGGCCACTCCATGTAGCTGGTACTTGGCATAGAATCTAGAAGTTGTACATCTCAATGACTTCTGCTTTTAAATATTTTCTTATTCAAATATATGTCCTGGTAAACCTAAATCTCCATTCGTTGCAATATATATTACCTACCAATATGTTGTGTCTTCTTTCTATGGCCTACTTTGAGCACATTTCTTAATTACTTTTTCTGCTTTCTGCTGTTTGTTAGATTCACTATTATGAGAGACTTTCACCTCTGGTCCCATTGAAAGTCCCTCTGCGATCTTTTTCTGAAATACGAAAAGGCGATTGCATGGTCACCTTTTCCCGTCCTGGAATTTACCGATTAAAGGTTTTGAATCTCTTCCCTTTATATGTTTTCAGTTTCTGTTCATCTGGCTGTGATCTTCATTAAACTGAAATATCAATTCATTCTTGTAGCCCACCTTTTAATTGTAAGCATATCTTTTGCAATGTAGAAGCAAATAGAAAGAAGAGGAGAGTGTCGTTGTGCTGTTGTTTATGGTTCATTGCCACCTCAGACTCGAACAAGACAGGTAGTATTTCACTTCTGTGAACTTTTGTCTGCTTTTGGAGGCCCAACTAGGCAATTGGAGTCCTTTAAACATTAAAATGAAAAGAAAAGCTTATTTGTCACTTGAGCATGCTGAATGATTGGTAGTCCTAGTCCTTTTCCTTATGCTTTAGTTGAGCTGTATTTGATATTTTATTGAAATGCCGATTTTGCTATTCTAGTACCTGTTAATCATTAATTGGGTCTTGTTAACGAGTGCTCCAAGGTTTTGTAGCCCCGAATATCAACACACTTTAGTGTTTGAGCAATAACTCATTTCAAAAAAGTCATCTACTTAAAACAGAAATATTTTTGTTTTCAGAGCGCAATTAGTGACTCTTATTGAGTGCCCTAAAGGCACTCTTAACATTTTCCTATTGATGTAGAGTAACTAACGTGAATCTGTAGTTTTCCTCACTACAAAATCTTTGTGAAGTTTTCTTCACCACGAAATCTCTCATCAAATTCATGATCAGTCATATGAATATATCATTTGGCCCTTTTTATTAGTGGAACTCTCGGGGGTTTCAATTTAAGGTAGTTCATGCTCCCTTGGAGGTGCACATATCGTTCAGGAGCATGTCATTCCAAAAGCCACAAACAAGATGATGATGAAATAAATGCACCATCTGGCAATTGATGCACTCTGTCAATTGCAGTGTTGTGAGAAATGGCTATAAGGAGGCCTTGTATTAATATTCCCCAAGGACTGTTCCTGAAAATCTATTGCTACTAAATGTAACTAATGATTTTTAGAGGTGTAGAACCTGCATAAGAATGGTGTTAATGATTGTGTAAGACATCCTTTTATATTTCATATAACGTGTTCCCATTCCATGCTCTACATTAAAATATTCTCTCTTTTCTTTTTGTTTTGCCACAGCTCTAAGTGAGACCTTCTGTCGTGTATATTTCTGGAATTTAGAAGTGTTCATGCACGACATATTGATTCTATATCTCTTCTCCTGAATGATAGTTACACTTTTTGGCTTTAAAATTCTTATTTACTCTCTCTCTCTCTCTCTCTCTCTCTCTCTCTCTCGTGCGCGGGAGCATGGTCGCGTGCACATGTGCACGTGTAGAGAATGCATATTCATGTGCTTTGAAAGCATTGGATAATTAAGATGTTCTGATGCGTGTTCTTTAGGACTGCAGGCAACCATGTTCAATGATACAAATAGCGAATTTGATGTTCTTGTTGCTAGTGATGCCATTGGAATGGGTCTCAATCTGCAAATTTCGAGGCTCATATTTTCATCGATGACAAAATTCGATGGTGTCGAGCATCGTGAGCTAACTGTACCAGAGATCAAACAAATTGCAGGTACATATGTTTTTCATGTTGGCAAAATGTAGACATCATCTGTTAGCCTTGTATGCTTTTCATCTACTTGAGGGTTCATATGTTTGCAATTATATTTTTACCCTTATGTGTGCCAAAATTCTGCTTACCTGATTTTGTTTCTACTGTTTTCTCATGTAGGAAGTCTTTTTATGACACGATTTTCATTAATCAGGTCCTAGTATGTTGCTATTTATGCATTGTAATGGTTGAACGTTATCTTCACTGAGCAAATTTGCCCACCACCAACCACACCTAGATGCTTGATAAGTTCACTGAAAAAGCTTGTGCATTGCAGATGTTTACTTTTTACAACCAATCAAGAAATCTTCATCAACAGAGCACAAAGCCACCAGTACTTGTCAACATCAAATTATTTGCATGAGAGGATTATCTCAATTCAGTCGTTAAAAATATCAAAAGATAAAGATGTTATTGGATCTCATGAAATTTTGATACTTCAATGGCTTAGGTAGGAATATGTTATTGAATTTCTGCTATGAAGTCATGCTGTGGACATGGTTATAAGCACCATATAGTTTATAATGAGAAAGTTGGAGTTTTTGGGATGATCATTTTAGAACCTGAGGTTCACCACATCCAGATGAGCCTAATATTATCACAAACTGTGTTGTTTTATGGGTTGTTTATGATGCTTCTTTTTAGCCATGTCATTGTTCACCATGGAAAATAGGCTTTGGAAATATGTCATTAGAAATTTTTCAGCCTATTGGGTAGTGCGTCAAAAGCCATCTTGTATTTATTTCCCCTTTGCTCCGGATCTTGCTTAAAGGTCACTACATATGGTTTACTTGTGAAATTGGTTACACAGAGTGTGTGCTTTATGAGTTTAAAGTAGTCAACTTATTCATGTGAATAGGGGGAATAACACTGTAAGCTATGAAACTGTAGTATATCTTCCTGTTGACAGCTGGTTGTCAGATGCATGCTTCGCTTGTCATGTCTGTACATCAATGTGCAAACGATAATGTGATTTTGTTATTGATTACTAATAGCATGAAACAGTATGGGAGTGATGCTCTATATAAAACCATCTGTAATTGGCTTTAATGTAGGGAGGGCTGGCAGGTACGGATCAAAATATCCTGTTGGTGAAGTGACTTGTGTAGACGAAGAGGATTTACCTTTGCTTCACACAGCACTGAATGCCCCATCTCCTACTCTAGAGGTCACCTTTTCATGCTTGGAGAGATCACAACGACAATACCTACTTGCCTGTATTTTTAAGTATAAAATACTTATTTTCCCACATGTTCTGTTTTGCAGCATGCAGGATTATTCCCGACGTTCGATCTTTTACTGATGTACTCCCGTTTAAATCCACAGTATGGTTTTCGGCAGATATTGGTAGGTTGACTTTTGGCTAGATTCAATTCTAGATGTTCTGCCTGTTAATTCCCTCTATTGCCTTACTTTGGTACTGATGTCAAGTTTCTCATCTTAACCTTTTGCACTCATGTTTATGGGTCCTGGGATGGTTAAAAGGCCTGTCTAGTCATATCTAATTTAAGGCTACGTTGGTCCTTGAGGACCCTTCATCCTTTTTTTGGTCTCCCATGTTCATTTCTAACTGTATGGATCCCCCACAAAGGATAAGAAAATCGAGTGATTCACATGGAGCTATCCTAATATATAGATACATTTAATGATGTCCTTTCCTGATTAACTGAAATCGTTGATAGTTGATTGGATAACCATACTAATGATCGTTCTGGTACGCAAACAAGGAATATGAAATGCATTACTAGCCGAAAGGATAGAATGCTTCGGGGACTGCTTATACATTGTAATATAAATATTGCCTGAAATTATTCCTCAATTGAAGAGAATATGATTAAGCTCACAAGTTGAAATAATCAGTTCTTGTGTTCTAGACTGCATGACATCAAAATGTTGAGGGAGCAGAGAAAAAGACAAGTGGCACCAATGAGCCTCATGGTGAATGTTACCAAATAACAGATTACCCCTTCATAATATCAGTTCTGTAGTGACTAGATACAAATTGCTGCTTCCATCAAATTAAATTAGATGTTGTGAAATACAGGCACACATGTTTAGTACCAGTTGTCTAGTCCTGTTGTAGCCTGTGGTGCAGGGGTAGGTTGCAGTTTATGCTATGATGATCCAGTCAATCTTATCAAAAAGAAAACTGGTAGATGGTCAATCCTTAGACAAACTGTCAGCATCCTGTGACATTTCTGTTTTGTCTTTAACATGACAATCCATGATGTGTAATCTTTTTCATTCCCTTATTTTTCTACTTGGTTTAAGTTTTCATCAAACATCCTCAACAGGAGCATTTTCTAGAGAATGCCAAGCTATCTGAAAACTACTTCATTGCTAACTGCGAAGATATGTTGGTATGTTTTCCCTTGTTCCTTCATCTATAGGAAAGTAGGTGGTGTCTCCAGATATATGTTTGTTCTTTTGGCCAGTTAAGATTGTCCTCATAATAAACTTAAACCTTGTTTCAATACATATCAGATAGTAGCCGCTATTGTCGATGAGTTGCCCCTCACTTTGCATGACAAGTACCTTTTTTGTCTCAGGTAAAACCGTTCACCAGTAGTTACTTTTAGTCATGTTTTGACCAGTTCTGTCATAACGGAGTTACCTATAACAAGATGCTTCCTCCCTCCTTTTGCCGATGCATGTATGCAAGCACACAATTGCACGAGTAAAATGGAAAACCTACTCCATCAAAGTTTCATTTACCTATCAGTGAAAACTGGTTTGCATGATCGTTTGGCAATGGGAATGGGAATTGTTTTGCAATAGTTCAATGTCGCTAATTCATGAGGTTTGAATTCATTAACCACGTGTATTTTGCAGTCCAGTTGACGTGAATGATGACATCTCTACCCAAGGTCTTATACAGGTTAGATGAACTCTTAAAATCCTGGTGATCTTTCTGGAATATTTATGGCTATTTTCAAATCAGAGAACTAGGATGATCGAAATTTTTGGTAAACCAGTTTGCACAGAACTATGCAAAGAGAGGCATTGTCCATCTCCGAGAAATATTTACTCCAGGGACACTACAGGTGCCAAAAACACATACAAAGATGAAGGAACTTGAATCAATTTACAAGGTTAGAATATTCACTCACACATCTGAATGTTCAACAACTTGAGTTTTTGCTCATTAAGATGTTTCATCTCTTTTAGATTGAAGTATAGAGGTCTATTCTAGATTTGCTTAATTAAATTAATTTTTTTAGGGCCTGAAGTAAGAGTAGAGCATCATATGAGTACTGTTAGTGAGAACATGCAACTACATCGGAGACTATCAATGTGTGGTTACCAATTTAATTGTTCATTTTTTATTTTTCTATAAGTGATAAATTAGAAATAAATCCTTGAAACTCAGTAAGACCGACTCATAGGCTTGAGTGACAGAGTGAGTGTATATGGAGGCTCAATTATACCAAAAGGGAAGGTCTCGATGGCCAAGTTATCGATTAAAATGAAACTTTGGAACTAGTGTCAAAAAATGTTCCCTTGTAGAATATTGCGCCTGTGGGGATAAGCTGTTTATAATCAGCAGTTTCAGGACAATGTACGACCTGAATTTCACAACAAAAAGGTGGGACAAGTCAAAATTGTACCCAAGTCAAAATTGTACCTGTGTATCATCAATGAGCATCCAGAAAACAAGCTGCTTAGTGCTTGTGCTTACACAATTCCAGAGGCTTGCTGATCAGATAAGAAAGGAGATTATAGCTGAATTTTTACGATAAATGACTAAGAAAGGACGGCATGATGTTGTTGTGATGTTTGGAGAAAACAAGCTAATCAGAAAATAAGACAGATCACATAAGGATATTTAATTTATCCAAGATGGAACCAAGGATATTTGCCTTTAGGTCGGCTAATTAGCTAGTCATGTTTCAATACTCCCACTGCTTGTTTGGAAGCATCGAACAAAAGAAGGCGGTCATAATTGAACTATGTGAAGAACCATGATAAAGCTGCATGTTTCTTCATACCCTGCAGAGAACCTATTTAGTTTTAGGTAAAAGCTTTCATCTTCCTTTCTTGGAAACGATTGATAGGTCTTGGAGCTATATGTCTGGTTGAGTTTGCGAATGGAGGATTCATTCCCTGACTCTGAGCTGGCAGCTTCCCAGAAGGCTATCTGTGGCGTGTAAGGAGACCTGGGCTTCCGGTGGCTTATTGTTTTGGCTTTGACTTGACTTTGTTTATTATAATTGCCCCTCCAATATGTAGGTTGATCGAGGAATTCCTGGAGAGATACGGGTTGCAGATGCAGAGGGGAAGAAAGTTGCCACTGCGCAGGAGCTCTAGTTCTATACTCGAGTGAGATGACACATTGTATATTGGATTGCCACAGTTCGCCCAAGCCTTGGGCATAGACACCTGATGGATGGTGGACTGGGAAAAGATGGGCGTGTCCTGTAGGACGTCTTTAATTCCACCAGCCTGGTACAGTTTCACTGAGTAAACCTGCCAAGGACCTGAGAAAAATGAAAAGAACCTTGGAATTCTTTGAAACCGTACACTGTACACTCTGACATAACATACAGTCCAAAAATTTGTTTTTATAGTTGTTCCCCTGGCAAATATTCTTACAATCCAGTGTGCCATTCCTTAATTGTAAGTTGAGTTGCATTGTACATTACTGCTGACAATGGATTTTTTCAATTAACAATGATATTCCTCATCTCAGAAAAATGTTCTTAAATTCTCTGCATGCGCAGAAGCTCCATCCGTGTGCATGTCTGCACGGAGGCGTCCAGTGTCGGTTTCAAAGTGGTGTAGGCGTGCTTATGTTGGTGGCTCTGTAAGCTCGGCACGTGGGACTTTGTGGGCAATCACGTGCGTGCGAATGATCGTGAAAATACTTGGCAGGACTAACAAAATAGATGTTTTTTGTAGTCAGAAGACTTTCCTCAATAGACCCAAGTGACGGCCCTTTGTTGTTGGAGGCACGTAAGATACATAAGGATAGGCAGATAATTAGTTTTTTCCAACTCCTATGCTGTCGGTAAAATGAAGTTTGAGGCTGCATCATCTTGCTTTGGCATGTAAAAAGAGATGCATCAAACTATGCCTGATAAGTGCGAACTTATCTCTATCCCTAACAGCAGAATTAGTCGGATGTAAGGTAATAAATACATGGATACGGGTAATGGGTTACAGACGAGAGCAGTGGTTATAGGAAGGAATGACAGAAAGCATCAAAGGAAGCAAAAATATTGACGAACTCCTGCCAAGCACTGGTGTCAACTGAACTAGCCCTCAATTTGCATTTCGATTTACACAACCTCAAAATGGTTGATAATAAGAGACGCGATATCAGTGAAGAGAATATCTATCCATGGTCTATATAACAGCATGGTACGAGTAGTACCAGAAGTTGGTTGGGTCTGTCAACTAGCAGATAAATTTATGGTTGCTTCTCGTTGCCGATTCTGTGACTGCATATATTGAGACTCTAGCCAATAAATTACAGAAATTGCAGATCAGCGGTACCAATATTTGGCAATGCTATGCGCTTTTCATCTAAATCATCGCATTGGACAGCTGCCTTATTTATGTCACACTAAGTTTAACAAGCTGTAAGAAAAAGGCATCGCGGGAGGTAAACCATTCACCATTAGAATAAATCTTCACAAAACTGGAGCCCTTCGTCGGTTTACTAGGGTAGTCCAACAGCAAACCGCTCATCTCAAATTACGATGACAGAGCTGGAATTTCCACGCTTTTTATTCAAATCTTCCCAAAAACTTATCTTTCTCATCATGGAGTGCAATCCATTTCACATCATGCGCTTACTCACTTGGTGGATTCCCGCTGACTCGATTATCCAGGACCAAATTCTCTATGATTGCCATGGTGGCTGCAAAACCGTATCTCTCATTCTCTGCCTACCAAAAATCACCGCAGGAACAAAACCCTGCTTTGAAATAGTGAAACCGGTTATTATCTCTTATAGTGATTTCCCGATCATATACTTTCGACACTAGTTTAGCAAATGTGTGGCAATCAGAGCATGTTCTCAGATTCTTCACCACCCGGACTGGCATCTTCTGACCCGTGCTAATAAGTGTGTAAGCTATGGCCAGCTTCTCGCTGTGCCGACTCAGGAAGAGCTTCTTCTCATGGTCATCCACATCAAGCAGAACATTTCTCAGATCGGGAACATGGCCTGCCTGCCATAGTTTGCAGTTTATTTCATCCAGCATCTGAGCGATGCGGCTCATTTCCGGGTGAGATTCATCTCCTGAGTAGAACTCATGAACTACTCCATTTATCTCTGTGGAACTTGACCCTGGAACCTTGTGCATCCCTCTCTCTTTCATTTTTAGCCTCACTTTTGCTACTTCTGACCATTTTCCCTCAGACGCATATATGTTTGATAAAACCACTGGGATCCCAGTCCTATCGGATGTTAATTCAGGAATTCTGTCGGCAGCATAAGCCGCCATCTCCACATTTTTGTGGGTGCGGCATGAAGAAAGAAGTGAACCCCAGATGATGTCATTGGGTTCAATTGGCATGCTTGTTATGAAATCTAGTGCTTCCTCCAACAGTCCAGCTCGGCCAAGCAAATCAACCATGCATCCATAATGAACTACCTTAGGTGAAATCCCATATATCTCCTCCATGGACTGGAAAAGTTGGCGGCCTTGTTTAACTAATCCGCTGTGGCTGCATGCTGTGAGGAGTCCGACAAACGTTACGTCATCGGGTTCGACTCCTTGAATAAGCATCTCCTTAAACAGCTCTAGTGCTTGTTTACCACTTCCTTCTGTGGCCATCGCACAGATTATTGCAGTCCAAGATGACACGTCCCTTTTCTCCATCTTCTCAAAAATTTGCAATGCAATCCTTGGATCACCACACCGACCAAACATGTCTATCAAAGCTGTGTCAAGGAGCATATCACGTTCAATATCATTTTCTTCTATGCAATGATAAACCCACTTTGCAAGACCTAGCGAACCTAAATTTCCACTGGCTGATGCAACGCTGGCCATTGTAACTCTATCTGCTTTTATCCCCTCCATCTGCATCATCCGGAAAAACTCAATTGCTTCCTCGAATAAACTCTCCTGAACTAGAGCACCAATCATGATGTTCCAAGACACCAGATCTCTTTCAGGCATCTCATCAAAGATCTCCCTCACTGATCTCACATCGCCATTTTTAACATAACCCGCAAGTAGCGAATTCCACGACACAACAGTTTTATTTGACATAGAATTGAAAATCGTGCAGGCTAGTTGTCGTTCGCCACACTTCATGTACATGTCAATCATTGCATTGTTAATGTTCTCGTCTTTTTCTTGTAATCCATTTCTCAAAATGTAACCATGGCAACACTTCCCAAAGAAGAGTTCATTTAAAGTGGCACTTGCTGAGATTGCAGACAATATTGTTATCCTATCTGGTTGTGGTCCGTGTTCCAGCATTTCGCCCAGGACAGCTAATGCTTCTCCTGCCATTCCTCTTTTGACATAATGCGACATGATTGTGTTACATAAGACCAAATTCCTCTCAACGCAATTGTCAAAAATCTGCTTTGCAGTAACAAAAGCTCCACATTTCATGTACATGTCAACAAGAGCACTCACCATATGAGCATTAGGCCCAATATCTGAATTGACAATATAAGAATGAACCCGCTCGGCCAATTTAAGATCCTGCAACTTAGCACACGCAGAAATCGCGCACACCATAGTAACTGAGTTGGGCTCCACACCAGCCTCCACCATATCAAAGAACAAGGAAACTGCCTCCTTTGGACAGTTCCTCCGGGAGTAACCGCAAATCAAACTGGTCCAGGAAACAACATTCCTCTGAGGCATTTTATCAAACACCCTACGGCCATCCAAGACATCCCCACATTCAAAGTGAAAATGAATGACGGTATTCGCCACAAAAATATCCTCCGCAAATCCCATCTTTACTATCGCCCCATGAACTTGAACCCCTTCGCGAAACCATGAAACCCTCGTGCAAGCGCTCAACAGGAACGGGAAAGTATACTTGTCCGGCATCACGCCCATCTCCAACATACGAACAAACACCAAGATGGCTCTGCCCCCGAGCCCACCCGAAGAGCAAGCTCTAATCAAAGAATTGCACACGAACAAAGACCCATCGACGCATTCGTCTTCCTTCCACCCTTCAAACACTTTGAGCGCGTAGTCTAAACTCTCGGGCGTGCCCACTTCGGCGCACTTAGCGATGAGCTCGTTACTGCTGGTCGGACCTTTCTTGGCGACGCGACAGTGTAACTGCTTGATTTCGCTCAGGTCCCCGCAGCTCCTGAGGAACACGTTCGGGCCAGCTGCGTCGTCCGTGATGGGTGAGAGACCGTGGAGGTTACAAATGGTTGGAGACTCCGGGACAGCCGAGACAGGAGGAGACGAACAGAGAGCGGCGAGGCTTGAGAGAGCCATGGCTGACCGATATGTAAGCGGCTAACAACCGTCTCAGAGTACAAACTCGAGGGTCATGGAGCCGTGGCAGGAAATTTGCCGGGGTCGGTCCCGTAGTCTGGCCCGCCGCAGAACTCCGCCAGGCCCCTCTGTCTCTGCAGTCGGCCTTTATCTCCTTCGACGCTGCTCGAACGAGCGACGGAGAGGCGAGTCCCGACGGAGTTGCGACGTTGCGGCCGGCGAGGACGGCGAGGAGTCTGAAAGAAAACTTATTTACGAGGAAAACTCATTAGAGTCCTCGTGAACTTATATATGCAGCTCAACTTTCGACCATTGCACAAAACTTTTCCTGCATTTTGCTTTTTGACCTAGCATTTTTTTATTAAATTTTTTTGGAAGATTATATTATCATTTTTTTAGTCAATTCACTATATATATATATATATATAGGCGTAGACTTACTTAGAGTTGTAGAGTCTCGACTTTCGATTGATTAAAGAGTGGGATTTGAGGGAGGAAACGAGATAGATACGAAAGTGGAGAGAACTTGGAGAAAGGGAGACTGGACCAGTTCTAATTTCGGTCCAGGTGATCCGATTCGATCCCGCCCTCCCAAGAATCAAAAACCGGATCGCGAGAAAACTGGTTCTATTATTAGGAATCGTGGATCAGACCAATACTCCAAAGAACTGGACCAGCGATTTTCCGAGTTAGGTGATCCATTATGCTCAACCTAATCACAATAATAATAAAAATGGCAATGCTGGTAATATAATAAGCAGCAGCAACAACAATAATGATACAGTCGTCTTGCTAAAAAACTTTGAATTTATCCCAAAAACTATCATAGAAGTATATAAAAAAATAGTTTAATTTCCGTATAATTAAGAAGATCATGGCCTTAGTTATGTATTACATGTATTTTTGACACAACTCAAAATGATTATGCAAATGAAGAAAAAAAACAGGCAAGACTAATTAAAAGATTTTTAAGATACTAGAAAAAAGAAGAAGGGAAATCAGATTGAGCCATCTTCCAATTAGAGAAAAATAATTTACATGCCGCGGATGGATAAAATTATTTTGGCGCTTATGGTAAGTAATACCAACTTCACTAGGAGCAGCTTCTTAGTTTATTTCATTTTGACGTATTCATGGCCTATTTTATTTTTTCAATTTCATTTTGACATATTCATGACCATCCACGAGAGTCGCAGCACCTCCCCTGGTCGATATCCGGATGCGGAACCGAGAGAGGGGGCTAAAGAAACGCGACAACGGCGCGGTGTGACGTCGTCTTTGTGAAAACAGATAGATGAACTATCTTGGACATCTCCAGAAAGGTAAAACAGATCAAGTTGCTGCTCTCTTTCTAACTTCAACAGCATACATTCATCTAATGACATATCATTCGACCATTTTCTTATGTTTCCATCGGTATCAAAATCCAAATGAACAGTAGGAGCGAAGTAGAAAAGGAGTTCAACACTCTTCTTTCAATGATTTCATTTCTTGCGGAAAACAAAAAGGTCCTCCATAAGATTCAACAAGCCATCTTCACAGAGCAAAATAAGATTGACACGAAATGAACGAGGACAGCTTTGTTGCTATAACTTAGAATCCAAGCAAGAAGAAACCGTAAAGGAGAAAAATTGTGGTGGGAATGAGTCGCTCGATTGAATAACCTAAATACGACGAGTAAATATGACTTGCAGGGTCTTAGCTCTCCCAAAAGACGACTGCTAATCAAGCCCCTTTCGACCTAATTCGACTGAACTACAAATGGTTAAGTAGTGATGATCTAATGAACACAAAAAGAGAATGGATCTTCGCAATTCTGCCTTCACGATTCTCTGAAATTGAAGGGGGAAAAAAATTCATGGACCGCGCACCGGACGGAAACAGAAGCAACCCCCGCGAGCCTGATCATCGGGGATCATCCCTCCGCCTTTGCTGGTGTCGATCGCCTCCAACAGACGAACCACCTCGTCCATTTCCAGGCGTTTGTCTGGGTTTGCATCCCAACATCTGCGCATGATATTTGCCAGAGCACTGGGGCAACATCGAGGAATTTCTGGTCGCAAGTTCTATTAAGCAAAATAACAAAGGACGCCAATTGGATCATACGTTGTGGTACAAGCTAAATATGCACAGAAATCAAGAGGGTTGCTATTTTATCTACAATGCTGGGTTCATACAACGAAATAAAATGACAGCTAAAACAGCTTATCCATAGGATTTCACCGGTCAGAATATATTTCTATAGAACGAGCTAAAGGAAGACGGCAAATGTTGAAATTCTGAAGAACCAACCTGCAAAACTACTGCGGATGAGACATCGGCAAAACTCAGATTCGGGTATGGCATATCACAGCAATAAATTTCCCATAAACATATGCCGAAGCTGTAGACATCGCAACTTCGATTATAAGGCTTGCCATCAAAAACCTACATCAGGTATAATGTCTCACTCATCAATAAATTTTTATATAGGCAATGCCAAGGGCCAAGTTAGTTGTCTCGTGAAGCTTCGGTAAAATCTGATGAAGTAATTACCTCCGGAGCCATATAACCAAGGGTGCCAGTTTCACCAGTCATATCTCTTGGATTTTGAGCTTCGACACGTGCGACTCCAAAATCAGCAATTTTTAGACTCCTGCTAGTATCTAGCAACATGTTTTCCGTCTTGACATCTCGATGCACGATCTTCTTCGAATGAAGATAGCTCAAACTGCAAACCAACATTCTTATATGCTCATTTCTCAGGAGATTCCTTCTTTAAGATAGTCTAAATAAGGCTTGATGGGAAAGAAAGTTAATAGTCGCCCCCTGGAGAGATTTCTATTTTTGAAGCATAAGGATGATAGAGAATGCCAACACTCACCCTCTTGAGAGGTCTAAAGCCAGCTGGATGACAACCTTGAAGGCAAGTTTCTTGCGGCTATTCCGTATCAGGTATTGCTTCAGAGTCCCTCCTTGTAGATACTCCACAACAACACAACATGCTCTAGTTGGGTGAGATTCAGAAGCCTCGCCAGAAGCGGTCTTTGCAGGAATTTTAAGATTCGAAGTTCCCATTGAAGCTCCAACAAACTGCATCCGATGTAGTAATTATCACAATTATTCAAAGCGACAGATGTTTCTGTGATACAGATTAGAGTTTTTCAATTGTCTCATGGTAAACAGGTATGTGAAACATAGACTTTTGCAACATCATCTCTTCATTCAGTCAGGCGTCACCAGAATTACTTTGCAAAATGAAAGATACAAGGTAAAAGGCTAAGAGTTATGTACTTTCGTGACATTAGGATGGTCAAGCTTGTGCCAAACAGCAACCTCTTGCTGAAACGATGCCCGCAAGGCAGCAGTTTCAGCTGCTGTGTTAAGACCATCCTCGCCCCAGTCCAACAACTTCACTACGACACCCAAAACGGCATAGTGGTAAGGGAAAAAGTAGTTGAATGATATTACAATCCACAAACGACTTCCTCCAGTAAACGACTCACATAATCATAACTTGCTTCCAATATAACACTCACATGATTATACAATACTATAATCAAGTACCATAAATTGAAATAACGTAACACTCCAACACAGCACACCAGAGGCATCAAAGCATCAAAAGCAGCCCAAAGATAGGAAGGTCTGTATCTTAATCATTATAAACATTAGTACTTATCAATCAAGTTTTATTGTCTTGTCAATCCTTTAATATATACCCAGAATGAGATCAAAGCTCGAGTACATGATGATATCATATCAAGATGGCATTTGGAAGAACAGTGACATAAAACCAAATGCAAGAAACTTTTCAATGTCACAGATCATAATAGACAAGAGACACTGCATATAGCCAATTACGCACTTATATTCATGTTATTCACAACTCGTAAATCATGCAACCCACATGTCAAGACAAGACTAAACACAAACAAACAGCAACAAAGTCAACGATTCGATCTCACATCCGAGGTGCATCAGAGCAATGATCAATGAGTGAAGGAAGGCTATGGACTGATGATGAAATGATCATGATGATGAAATACCTGCAACATCTTGATCATCATAAGTGCCCCTGTACACGGTGCCATAAGTCCCCTGAGCCACAACATATCTGATATTCAATTTGGCCAAATCGATCTCCCACTCTTCTTTAGGCCTTTGGTTCTCCATGACGCTTCTTGACCAGACCCTGCTCAGATGCTTCTCCAATTGAATGTCCAGACTCCTCAGATCAAACTTGTCAGCCCTCAAAAACATGTCCTTGCTGCTCAAATTCCCTGAGCCCTTTATCTTCGAACCCGCCGACTCCGGCGTTCTCGCCCCACCAGAATCAGCTGTTTTTGCCGAATCCATTGCCGACTAAGCCAGCCGAAACCCAAAATTTCTAACCCTGGAAACGAATTTCCAACCGAAAACTGTCGACCCTTTTATAAAGATAGAATTTTCAAATCAAGATCCAGCACACAGATTTTCCGATATCAAACACCAGCTGAATTCAGGATAAAATCATTTGAATTTAAAAGAGTAAAGAACTGGGATGAAACGAGACGCCAACTTATAGCATAGAAGAGAAACTCCAGGTCCTAATTGTGTTCCTATTCGTATGCTGATTCTTATTCTGATTCTCGATTCTTTATTTTTAAATCAACTCCCTCCACATTGACGACGCAATGATCCAAAATAACATTCTTCGGAGCTCCCCCCGCTGCAGGACAGAAAAAAAACAATATAATTGACTTTTCGCAGCTCCGAACCTCTGATCATCGCTAGTTTTTCACGGACTAGAATTCCATTGAATGGTAGTTATTATTTTTCTTTTACAACAACAGAAAAAAGAAGGGAAACACGTTGAAAAAGACCCCCGATCCAACTCTCACGCGATTGAGACCAAAGAACGACAATCATTCCCCAAGAGAGGAAAAATAAAAATTCAACCTTTAAACGCGACCGAACGCCACTGAGATCGAAGCCTGAACAAACACGCGTGCGAGACCCATCATAAGCACGACCGGGATGACCAATCCAACGAGAGAGAGAGAGAGAGAGAGAGAGATGGGAAAGCTGACTTTGAACCTGTCTGCGGAGGAGGAGTCGGAAAGGGGAAAGAATCGGCGGGCGGGCGTCAAAAGAAACGTTCGAGAGTCAGAAGCCACGACGAAGGGACCAGACCCATTCCCGTCATGACCTCATTTCCCATCAGCTCAGCTCCCGAACCAGCCCCAGACCCAGAAGGAACCAGAAGAAGAAGAAGAACGAAATGGAGGCCAGAACAGAAGGAAATTTTCAAGGCAGAAGAGAGAGAGAGAGAGAAAGAGAGAGATTCCCGGATGAGCAATGCCCAAATTTAAACAAATGGACGAAGAGAACAGAAAAGACAGTACACAGAGAGAGAGATTGTGCTCCTAGAACAAGGCGGTTTTTAGCTTATTTGTTTATTAACTTCTTGGTGCTCGGGGAATATCATGATGTCGAAAAGAATCCAAGAAAGGAAAATGATCGAGAGAATGTTAAGGCAGGCCAGGACAACGTTAGCTCCGGCTGTCAAGCCTCTTAACGAAATTACCTGCCTTTTGCATCCCATGAACGGCTGTGTCCATCTCTTACATCTGCTGGCGAAAAATTCGAGCTTCTTTTCTATATTTAACCATCGCCCAGCATTTATCATTCGTGCCAAAAAGCGCATACAGAATAAGGACCAGTGATTTCCATTTTAAAGAAACATGAGAAAGACATTCTGCCGTACAAAACTTGGAATCATCAAAAGTCGTTTCATTTTCATCTGAGTTTGACAAAAGAATTTTAACAAGATAAAGAATCCATCGGGATTGATTTCCTTGCATCGATATTGTCACTTGTCATATGTCCAAAAAAGACATATCAAAAGCGATACTGCTAATGTGTATTGAATTTAATATAATATATAAAATAACAATGTCGATGTGTGTTCATCAATTGCAGTGATCACTCATTGATCGATGAGTTTTAATAGGACAAGAAGAAGGTGCATCACCAACCGTGCTTCTTTGTCACTTTGAGAGATAAAAAAAAATATCTAGGGACATAGAAACATTTACACTTTGTCCAGTTTGGTGGCATCCTCATGTGTAAAATCCAAAAGCCGAAGGACCTCCACAAACAAAAGAAAAAATCTCTGGCCAATCCTTGACC
Source organism: Melaleuca alternifolia (assembly GCA_019926035.1). Lineage (NCBI taxonomy): Eukaryota > Viridiplantae > Streptophyta > Magnoliopsida > Myrtales > Myrtaceae > Melaleuca > Melaleuca alternifolia. The sequence continues at coordinate 31,147 of JAGKPW010000078.1, forward strand.
CTTTGAGAATCATTCATCATTCTCGCATGTGATTTCAGTGCGTATCGATGGAAGTGCCTGAATATTGCTTATTGTTCCAACAAGCAGATTTTCTTGCTTAGCTCAATGATAATAGCCGGATAATGTCTTATCAACTCCTCGAGTCTGTGTGCATAGAATCCACAATGTCTAATTGTATTCACTGAATATATTTATGGGGCAGAGCTTAATCTTTTTGTAGGGCATACTTATTTGAAGGGCAAGAATACTACATTTAATTATTCCATCCAGCTAAATTTAGTGTGTAGTTATTATTTTAGGAAGAAATTACACAGTCTTACTGAAAAAATTGAGGGTAGTACATGTTCACCCCTAGATTTTCAATGGTTAGACAATACCCCGGAACTTTCATTTTTATTATAGTCATTGATACTACATTATTTTACTTTTGTTAGTATTTGCAACGTGCATGAGTCGTACATGTATATTTTTCATCCCATTTTTGGAAGGAACCTTTCTTTTACAGATTGTGTTATACTTACTTGAAGAACATAGAAAATAGGGGAAAATTCAATTAAAATACCATTTATAGTTAAAATAAGTATAAAAATTATATGAAGTAAAATTAGATTATAGCCACATTAATGAATTAAAAGAATTCAATAAAAAATATTAAAAGGCCTCAATAACATAAAGGCGAAATGCCAAATTTTGGTGGGTCATTGTGCATATTTAAAAACTTAATGTTAGAAAAATTGATTGACGAATAATTTTTTTTATAAGAAGAACCCGATAACGACAACCCGATTAACCAATAAGTGATTTTCTAAGTACTTTATAGTGACCAAGTCATTTTTCACATTTATTAACAATATGCAAGAATGCAGTGAGTATCCATTTTTGTTTTGTTATTTGACCTTTTTGTTGTTGAGACATTTTTCTTTTTACTAACTCGTTCTATTAACATTTTCACAACGAAAAGTGAAAGCTTAGGCTCCATTCGTTTCACGGAAAATAACTTTAGAAAAATATTTTTTTTCGAATTGTCAGGCGTTCGTTTCACAGAAATTTAAATAGTGAAGGAAAATATTTTCTATCAATGAAAAAAAAAAACACCTTCAAAAGTGAGGAAATTTTTTTCCACTTTTGTGAAAGTGAAAATTTTTTTCGTTCACAACCAAAAACTTTTTTTTTTTTCGTCTTTTTTGTTTATCTTTAAATATCGCAACCTCTAATAGCGTGCATCAACCTCGTTCGAGATTGGCAAGCCGACGGCTTTTGATAAACGAACACCCTAAAATATTATCATTTTTCAAGAAAATGATTTCTCGAAAATATTTTCTGAAATGTTATATTTTTCGTGAAATGAACGGAACCTTAATTTTCACGTATTTATTATTTTTCTCCATGTTCTTTATATTTTCAGATTTTTATTATAAAAATCAAGACCAAAAAAGAGATCTCCATAAAAAAAATGATATGGAAAAGTCACAAACTAAACCCAAAAAAAGGTTAAACGACAAAAATTGGTTTAACATGTAAATGCTTAATTATGTGACAATATCGGTTAACGGAAAAAGAATCCGAAAAGAGTTATTAGAAGAAACGGTGTCCTCAACTCATAAGATGAAAACGATCAACTCGGAATCTAAAGCGAACATTTTCGAGAAGAAAACATTCGTACGGAAAATTTGAAAGTACAAACATTGCGAAAGATTCTTTTGGGCATGTTTTTTTTTTTCTCCTTATTATTTTAACCTGTCGTGTTGACCAATGGAAAAAGAAAAAAGAAAATGTATTTTTTGTGGTCCTCGTGAAGCCAGATCGCCGTGCGTACCAGACACGATGCCATTCTTTTATATAACTTTCGCTGTTGAATGACGATTATATCCCCAATAGTATTGTTTGTGGATCTATGCCTTGAATCTTCCCTCCTTTATGAGCCAACCTTCACGAGCCGAAAGACGTGCGGGATCCCAGCATCCTTAGAGGCATATGTTTGGCCGAATCCGATCGAGCATTCACTTTTCATTGCACCCGTCGAAGAGTAAACAGAAACGTCTTGCTTACGAAGTGTCATAATCAGTAATGGCCACGGGCCTTGCCTTGAGGCCCGGCACTTTTGTGGGCCGCAGCACGGAAAATGGATTCTCGTGCCCGGGCCGATGCTGCTCGTGACAATAACAGGCCATGCCGGCCCACATGCTTCGCCCAAGTGCATTATCTACTTTTTAAAAGGAAATTCAAATAATGAGAAGTACACTTAATAAATTGATGCAATAGTTTAAGGAAAAACTCAACAGCAAGAAATTTCTTCCTCCTTCATGGTTATGTTTTATAGGGAGTCCCAAGTAAGAATTATCGTCGCAACCCTCCCGAGAGCTCTTCCTATCGCAACTTGGTTTCCTCAGTAAATTAAGGAGCCCAAATAAGATGCGCGAGTCGGCCTTCGTCATGCGAACCAGATATTCACGAGTCCAAGACTCGATTGCACTGAATAAACATAACGTCATTTTGATACATATTTTTGTTTATGAAAATATTCATCAAATTTATTATCTTGAACCGCTAACATATGATCATGCAGGAATGTACGAGTAATAAAAGTAAACAACCAATATCATATTAAAATAATTTACAGAAAATCAATAACGCAAGCCATTGGGGAAAAATTTTAATGCATGACCTTGTTATAATCTCGCAAGACAGAACCAGTCCCGTTAGCTTTGTGCATAAAGTAAAAGTGCATTTTAAAATTCTCACTTTGCTCGAAATCTCTAAGCGTTATCAATGCACTCCTTTTATAGCCTCTCTCTCTTTTTATTATAATCAAGAAATTATCCATGGAACGATTTTGAGGGTAAATTTAATAATCTGGGATGCAAAAGTTGAAATGTGAACGCCTGCTGTGAAATATGGCAAAGAAAGAAAATCCTCAGAGATTTCCCAAAGCCAAAAACCAAAGTTGGAAACAGTAATAAGAATAATATGCAAGAAGAGAGACTACTTGCGATGCATGACTCGGTGTCAACCAAACACTGATAATTTTATTCAGGCACTCTAACTTTTTTTCTTTTGCCCGAACTTTTTTTTTTGTCTTGTAAACAATCATCAAGAGCCCATTTATTTCATAAACAGTAGTTTCCTCATTTTCCATCGGATGATTCACTTAAAAAAATTGAGTCAACTTATGGAAAAAAATTTCTTACCAAGACTTAAATTCACAAACATGATTTCCTCTTTAAAAAAATCGAAAAACGTTTTTAAAACATGATTAGGTAGCGGCACTTGAATTAAGAACTTTACTCTTTGGCACATGGACCCTAATATCGTATTGGGTCCCAATATTCAAGACTAGGTCTCCGATGGCTAGGCTCGAGCTTGAAACCTAGGTGCTAGTGCCCAATTCCCCATTATTCGAGCCCAAGTGTATAAAAACTTTAGTCGAGTCCCAAACGGTTGAGCGTTGGTCCTTCGCACTCAGTTTAGGTCCGCAAACGCCATGCGTAGGTCTTCAACACTTGAACTTGAGTCCTTTATTAGTGAAACATTCAATTTTACTTAAAAATTTACAAAAGTTCAATTTGTTTAAATTTTTTTATTTAGAAAATTCAAAATTTTACATCATTTTATCATTTTAAAATTCTAATTTTAAATTATTATTATTTATTTTTATTTCTTCCTTGACTTGTTGTCGACCTTTGCACCAACTAACTATGAGAGCACGAGCCTCGCCGAAGCCAACAAGGCTCTAGCTTATTGAATTTCGATGAGATTGGAGCTCGTCAGATCTAGGGAGGTGAATCATTGTCTAAGACTAGCAAGGCTTGATTTTGTTTAAAAAAGAAAAATACAAAGAAAAGCAAAAAGAAAAGAAAATTTTAAAAATTAAAAACAATTGAAATAGTTTAAAATACTAAATTTATTTTGACAATTTTTTCCTGAAATCAGATTCTTTTCCTGATTAAACAATGGAAAAATCTTTTATAGGATTCTCGGCCAAATATGGAAAAATGAAGTTATTTTTTTGAAAAGTGAGTTCTTAAAAAATATTTATCATGATAAATTATTTGCCAATTCAATCCTTTATCAAGTAGACAGCTATTGAGGAGGATGATTGTCATGTGGTTTCACAATCTCACCAAGATTCGCCCATTCTTATCTTCCAATTTAGATTTCGATTTAGATTTGGGGGGTTTTGTTCTTCCAATCTATATCCGGGAGTTCCTTCCTAGTACTTGATCTATGTTCCTATCGATCTTACAGTATGGTGAAGGTGATGAGATTGTTGACCTAAACACATATTGTTGCTCATCACTGTGTATAGTGATCAGCCGCCAAAAGTTTATATTGGTAGATATATTTTTGAGAGATAAGAGCATGATCGTTATAAATTATGCTTTGTTCTGTATAGATTTGTTAGACTTGTAATATTTTTGTATACCTGTCATGTATTATTAAATCTTTCTTTCGACAAAAAAAAAAACTAAGGCTCTGTTCGTTTAATGAAAAAAAATTTTAGGAAAATATTTTCCAAATTTTTTGGCATTCAGTTTCACAGAAAAATAAAATAGTAAATGAAAATATTTTTTACCAATGGAATAAATACCTTTAAAAATGAAGAATATATTTTTCATTTTTTTAAAAGGAGAAAACATTTTTCGGGTTTTTGTTTACCTTTAAATATAGCGGTCTCTAATATCGTGCCACGATTTCACTAAAGGTTGGTGACAATTTTTGACAAACGAACACAATAAAATATATCATTTTTTAGAAAAATATTTTTTAGAAATGCAATAACGGAGCCTAAAGGTATCTCAATTTTCACTTAATTCCCAAATTTGGCTCAATTAACTTTTTCTCAACTGATAAATGTCTGACGTGTCAATTCCACGTCATTATCATTTTGCAAGTGAGAGTTATAGATGTGTTTTCTAATTTTTTTTTTCTTCTTTCTTCCTTTCACGGGACAACAACTGGACCGCCGTAAGTTAGCCGCCCGATCAAATCAACCGCGGTGACTCTTCCACCACCACCTCACCTCCGTCCCAGCCCACCGTCCACCACCACCTCGCCACCTTCCACAACCACAGCCGTTCATCCCCGCTTCCGCCCTCAACCACCATTGAGACCTCTGTTTTCCCCAACCTCTCACCACTTATCTCCACCACGAACGCCTCTACTCTGATGTCCACTAGCGGGCCACTGGTTCGTCCTCAACGCAGTCGAGCTCGAGCTCGGCGGCGCTCTTGAGCCTCAAGTTTTGGATCTAAGCTCAAGCGAGCCCTAGATTCGAGATACGGAGATCGGCAAGACCTCCGATTTGTGTTGATTAAGGTCGAGCAGAGTCGACGGCAGCCACAGAGTAGATTTTGGAGGTCAGTAGCCGTCCGCCCATGGATCTTCTGGTACCTAAACGTTGTTCACTCCGAGCCTGCACATGTTTCTTGATTCAAAATGGGTGAATCGGCAGCGAGTTTCCATTTTTGTGTTCAGAATAAGCTTACGGCCAGTTTCTTTTAAAACATAAGCAAACAAATTCAATGACAGCAGAGAAGCATTCTATACTTAGTCACTTTGCCTTCAAGAAGCTGAAAAAAGGAATTTGGCAATGGATTTTGGAACATAGATCTAGCTCATTCCAGTGAAGAGTTTTAAAGAAAAATGTGCAAATAGAGTACGAGGTGGCAGAAGTAGAAGGTCAGGATGCCGGGGGTTATATCCACAGTTGCGGCTGACTATGTGATTGGCGGCGGCGGCGGCTGCGGCTGGAGATACTTCGGTGGCCGTGAGAACGAAGATGGGGATGACAGGGTAGGATGCTGGTGGCCATGAACGGACAACCTAAGATAATGAAAGGGAGAAGAAAGGATGGCATGGTGAGAGGTCTCCACCTCCTGGGAGATCTCGGAACGTGAGTAATTAGATCCGTGCTCGAAGTTATCGATCTTCCTTCTTAGATAAATTTACGGCGTTTGTCGAGGATGAAGTGTTTTGTTGTCGTGAGGGCCGACTCCCCAACGAGTTTTCACGAATCGAATAAGTTTACCATCAGAATGTGATTTAATACGATATTTTTATCTCAATTTTTTCTTGGATTATATGAGAATTAGATAGATTGTTTTTTTGTGTGTGAAAATTCCCCACTTTTGCTTTACTTTCTAGGTAGAAGGGCGCAAATCTATTAAAGTCTCCGAGAATAGTTTCTAGATATTACGATGGACAAAAAGAATTTTAAATTGATTTCTCTAACCTCTATCGTGCATCTTTGAATGCCTTGTTTTTTTTTTTGGTTAAAAGTTTTTGGTAGGTAGAATTATTGGTTTTTCGGGACTTCCTTAGTCTTCTCTCTCCATTGCTTCATTGTTCCTTAGCTTCACCATTACTCATGTTGTTCTTTACAGTGACTGATTCGCCCATGGCCGTGGGAGAGATCTTTTGAGCTCCTACTTGGCTTTCCCTCATACTTTTTCCTAGTTTTCTTTATTTTTAGCAAGATATGTCAGGTGTGGAAGGAGAGGGATATGAAAAGTTAAGCAATAAAGCCATGGAGTTCCTGCAAAATGTCGTTCTTCCTGGATTTAATTAGAGCTTCATTTCCATTATCAAGTTTTCCATTTTTGCTTCAGTTTCTGCAGAAAAAAGTTGATGGGTTCCAGTAAAGTCTTGTTCTTACTGATATGCCGAGAAGTTTGAGATAGACTGAAGAGCACATGGTGTGATGCACATTATGTCCTCAAGTTACTCAAGTTAGCTAGATTGTTCTATACTTTTGGATGTCGCTTGGAACAAACTTACTTAGCTGTCTTTGATGACTTGTGGATGTGTAAGAAAATAGATGTCGTTGTTGGCTTTATCACTCCATGATCTCCATACATTCCGAGATAGGCATTTGTGGATGAAAAATAATTTATTTTGATTCCTCTAACCACTTATGAGCATTCTTGAAAGTCTTGGTGTTTTGTTAACATTTTTGGTAGGTGAAAGTCTCGGTTTTCCCGGACTTTATAATCTTGTCTCTCCATTAACTCATTGTTGACTAAATTTTGGTCACATGATGAATAGTCAAAAAATCTTTAAGGGGATGATCCCATTGCGAACCTGCGGTAGTTTGATGGGCTAATTGGAATGGTGACTTCAAAGGTGGGGAAGCATCATGCTTTAATTGGCTTTGAAGTACTGAAAGAATTGTTCATTTCAAGTCTATTACCTGAACGTAAGCTGAAGACCCCCTTGCGGAAGCCACTAAATTAACTCCCAGAGACAAAGGATGGCTACTCCCTCTTGCTGTTTTGGTACTGGGAAGAAGAGAATACCCAAACATGAGGTCGATAATGGTCACGACACTCGTTATCACCTAACTTCACCATAACGCATTCTTGTCCCCCTGCTCAACAGCTTTCTCTCCCACTTGTCCGAACCTAGCGCTCGTGCTTGCTGGATTGCCATGCTTGGTCTTATATCGTTTAAAGTCCGCTCGAGGAATTCTACTCGGAACAGGTAAGAGACATCCATCTACCTGCTCTCTTTTTCCCTTAAAGTGATGCAGCCATAATTTTGCTTCCCAAAGTATCTGGTGGGCATTTATTCCACAAGAGCAACCAACTATTATTTCCCATTCACCGGTCTGTTCTAGGAAGTTGTCATTTTGCATTGTACGCTCCTAAATGTGAGTAGCTCTCTTATATTTGTTGACTACCCCTTCTAATTTCTAATTCATACAAAAGAATCTTTAGTCAGAAGTGAGTAACCCGCGCGAGTGTGAGGGTGTTGGCTTTTTTAGCATCCATATATTTTCAGTATGCTTATGATTTAGATGTCTTTGTTTTATTCTTTGTTGGTGAATATGCGAAGGATGCAGGCTTTTACACGGCAATTACAGTGCTGAAATTATGCATTAAGGTGGATATAATCTGCAGAAGGATGCTATGATGATAGGAAATTGCTTGATAGGAACATCATGGTCCTTTGAACGAGATTTTTCCATTCATTAGTGTGATGCACAGAGTATGATTTTTCTGTAGATCATATGCTGCCAACTGGAGATTTTTTACTCATTCACTATTTGCATAGTAAAATAAAGCAACTTGCTTAATTAATTTGTTGGCATACATTCCCGACCCTTTTTCTTGTTTAGCGGTGAAGACCACAATTAATAGGGCCCTCAATTAAGCATTTTTGTGCAACTTGCATCGATTAAAATAAATATTTTTGAAAATTGAAATATTGAGGATCCTCCTAACTATGTGTTAGTGGTCAGCCTTAGGAATCAATTAATAATGATACTCTAACAATAATTGTGGTTTAAGTTGTGTCGGCAATATCGACATTCTCTATACTTAGGTAGTCATAATGTCTTGCTAGAAATTGCTTATGATTTGTGGGCTAAAAGAGTTTGACCACGCTGTTAATATCTAGTGAACTTACAGGGTCGCACACAATATATCGAACTGATTTTATATTATTCTGTGGACAATGACCCAAAGACTTAAGTGGGTCCCGCCTTTTTGCTTGATAATATATATACTCCTTTTGTGGAAGAAACCCTAGAGGTTTTCGTGAAAGTCACATATCAAGGAAAAAACATACAGAGACGTTCTGTACTCGTAGTCCGCGAGACAATCTCGAGGATTACAAGCGATCAGGCAGAAGGAACTCCATAATCTGCAAGCTAGCACTTGGATTTCGGAGATATCAGTTTGTATCTGTGGATATTAGTAGATGCGCAATACTTAGGGCGCTGATCCAGATATAACCAATCATGAATTTGTCTGCATGTAGAAGAATGTATGTTTAGGAAACTACACTTCGATTTCAATATACATATGGATCCTGTTTGAGTTTCGTTTTTATAATATACTTCCGTTTCGTTTGAGAAACCAAGAAACTCAACACTATGGCATCTACTTTCTGTTCAACACCTGCCGTCGTCAAAGGCAACTAACTTTGTTTGGTAAAGACTAAGAGAAACGCGTGCTTTGGGCCAATTAAGAAAAATGGCCAGGCTCACCAACTACTCCAGTATGCAAGTTGCTTTATTTTTCTCTACAAATGGCAAGCGAGTCAGATATCACCAGCTAACAATATATAATATACTGCAAATAATGCACGCCCTACGCCAGTAGCTAATGATGTGGAAACTTGTGTTCAGAAGACCTTGAAATTGATTAGAGCTTCTTTTCCTGTCGACCGAAAGAAAGTAAGACTTTCTTTCGCGTTAATATTTTTGGTCAAGGTGCTTCACTTTTGCTTCATATCTAACTCATGGAAATTCTCTATTTTTGCTTCACTGTCGGGACAGAAAAGGCACATGGTATTCAGTAAAGTCTCTGCGGATATTCTCTCAATATTGAGAAATAGGCAATTGTGAACGAGAAGTATTTTATTTTGATATCTTTAAACGCTGATGTGTATCTTTGAAAGTTTTGGGCTTTGTGTAATCTTTTTGGTAGGTGAAAAGTTTTGGTCTTCTTGGACTTTATAATTTTCTCTCTTCATTAGTTTATCATCATCACAGCTTCACCATAACCTATGCTTGTCCCCCTTGCTCAACAGTGTTCTCTTCCTACTCGTGCTTGTTGGATTGCTATCGTTGATCTAATCCCCTTCACCGTTCTGATCCAGGAAGCCTATTCAGAATAGGTAAGGGACATCTATCTTCTTGCTCTCTTTTTCCCTCAAACTGATACAGCTAGAACTTCACTTCCTAAAGCATCTGGTGGGCATTTCTTACACGAGAGCAACCACCTATTCATTCTGTTCACCGGTCTGCTCCAGGATGTTGTCAATTTATGTTGTACACTCCTAAAAGTGAGTAACTCTTACATTTGCTGACTCCCCTTCTAAGTTGTAATTCATACTAAAGAATCTTTAGTCGGTCATTTTTTATTTTAATATATGCTGGCGTCAAAAAATTTTATGATGTAGAATCAATCAGTGGGACTGTGAAGCCATCAGTCCATTGATTTCTGCTCTACATATTTTTTTCCTTTCAGCCAGGGGTTGGGGAGTAATGCAGCGAGTTATGGGCTTAGTACTTGTTTTAGAATAACAACAAAAATTGCAAATGAAAAGTAAATATTTACCATTGTGCATGCACACCATGAGAAAGTAAAAGATATCATATAGAGAACGGAGAGGGAAAAAAAATACAAAGTCACTATCTAAGAAGTAAAATGCTCAGACCAAAAAATAAATAATCAAATTGTTAAACAGATCTGTAACCTCCCTGTGAATTTTCATTATGATGTTATCAAATTGTGGAAAACACGTCATTTTTTCGTAATCATAGATTAGTGAAAGACGAATTGAAAAGAGGAACATTTGCTTTCACCCTAGGTAGCTGGAAGCAACCTTCTTGTCTGTTCTTCGTGCAGATCATAATCATCAGATCACCATTGCCTATGATGGAGAGCACGTGATTTCTGGGTGAAGTGCACATCTTTCCAAACGATACTGAATACAAATTGTTTAAAGAACGAATCTAGAGAGGATGCGTTCCTCTGCTGCACGAAAGGATCTAAAATAAACAAATGAAAAGGCTGGATGGGATAACATGCCTTTTGAGTGGAGAGCAATGTATTTCTTCTTGTTCCAATGGACCTCGCCCTCTACTCAAGTCAATACCATTGAGTTGTGTCCGCTCATGGACGAAGAAAAATGGCTAATCTTTATCTTTGGACGCATGCCTTCTTGTCAATCCCCATCTTTGATGGAGAGCACATGCTCTCCGAAACGTTTAATGAGAGAAGATGCCTTCCTACTGCACCAAAAGATGTAGATAAACAGATGAAAACACTGGGTGAAGAGCACATATTCTTAAAAATTCCACTCATTGATTCATTGTTCGTATGCTATCAGTGTAGACTATAGGTGGTGGTTACAGTACTGAATACTTGTAGCAAGATGGGTAGAAATGATTTGCTAAAGGATGCCAAGGTGGTAGTTGATGATCAGGAATTGCTTGATAGGAGATCATAGTCCTTTGGATACAATTTTCCTTTTCATTAGTGTAATGCTTAAAGTATAATATTTAGTCTTAAGCATTAATATCTAGTAGATTATATGTTGCCAGTTCCTAATTTTTGACTGGTTCACTATTTCCAGAGTTACATAAAGTAACTTGCGTTTTGGATTAGTTGGTGGTCCCGACTCTTTTTCTTGTATAGCCCAGAGTTGCTGTTTTGTTTTCCTTACTGAGCAGACAAAATAGGCTGTCTTTGAGGACTTCACATGCTCCTTCACATTGAAATAGGAACCGAGAATCTTCTTATATGTTAAACATATGCAAATTTTTGAAACTATTACTGCCACATGAAAGCCTACATTGATCACATATTCGCCTATAAAGCAAAAAACAAGCCATTGAAATCGTAAAAATACACAAGATGTATATATGAAAAAAAGCGACAAACAAACATGAAAAATAAATCTTGATTAATTATGCGTGCACTCTTGAACGAAAGTTGCAGTCAGAAGATAAAAGGAGAAACAATTGGCAAAAAAGCACTTTTGTATGAAAGCTATTTATTCTGATTTGTCTAATCTTGGATGTGCATCCTTGAAAGTCTTTTTTAATAGATCTTTGTCGTAGGTGAAAGTCTTAATCTTCCCTGACTTTATTGTATTTTCTCTTCATTAGCTTATTATCACGCTACTCCACCATAAGCTTTTCGTTCTCTACAGTGAAGAAATTTAGCCATGGCCTTTGGAGAGATTGTTTTTAGTTCCTTCTGTCAGGTCTTGTTCGACAAGTTGACTTCTTTGGCATTGGGCTATTGGCGAAGGGACGAAACCAATGCCACCCTCCTTGATGAGTGGAAGGGGATACTAGTCAAAATTAATGCAGTGTTGGATGATGCAGAGGAAAAGCAACTTTGTGATAATCGTCTAGTGAAGTTGTGGCTGGACGATGTCAGGGACTTGGCCTATGACATTGACGACTTGCTCGATGACCTCGACATGGAAGCTACCCAAGATAAGTCGCAGGCAGAATCCAGCACGAGCAAAGGTCAATGAAAAAGGAAGTTCCTTTCCTTAAACCTACCACGCTCGCTCGTGCCTGACACTAGGGTACAAAATATCAAGGGCAGGTTGGAAATGATTGTCACCAAGAAGGCTCCTCTAAACTTGAGAGAGAATGCTACGAACAAATCCAACAAGAGGCTCCGTAGCACTTCTCTGCCAGAGCCTCAGTTTTTCAGCAGGGAGGAGGAAGAAGCAGAGATACTTGAATTATTGACTAGTGAAGCCAAAACTGGCGATACCACACTAAGCATAGTCTCCATAATTGGAATGGGTGGTGTTGGAAAGACAGCCTTGGCTCAACGGCTGTATAATGACGCCAGAGTTAGTAGTTATTTCGAGAAGAGAGCATGGGTTTGTGTTTCAGATGTTTTTGATGTTCTTGGCATAACAAAGACTATTTTGCTGTCAATCACCAGGGTGTCTAATGAGGGCGAAGATCTTGACAGGCTTCAAGTTAAATTGAAGGACAACCTTTCAGCGAAGAAGTTTCTTGTGGTTTTAGATGATGTCTGGAATGAAAACTACGAAGAATGGACTGCCCTATTAAAGCCATTTGAGGCAGGGACTAAGGGAAGCAAGATCATTATTACGACTCGCAATCTTTCTGTTGTTTTCCTAACTGGAGCTTCACCTTATCCGTTGAAGGAGTTGTCCGTTGATAACTGTACGAGCTTATTAGCCTTTCATGCTTTTGGAGCAACAAATTTTGAGGGCCACCTAGACCTTGAAAGCAAGGAATTAGCTAAAAGATGTAGAGGCATACCTTTGGCAGCGAAGACATTAGGTGGTGCCTTACGTAGTAAAAGGAATCCTAATGAATGTGAAGAAACCTTAAATAGCAAAATATGGGATCTTCCCACAACAGAAGATGATGTCCTCCCAGTTTTAAAATTGAGCTATGTTCATCTTCCTTCTTATTTGAAGAGATGTTTTGCTTATTGTGCCTTATTTCCCAAGGATTACCAAATTGAGAGGGATGAGCTGGTGCTCTTATGGATAGGGGAGGGCTTTTTAGCTAGACAAAAAGCAAAGGAGGATATCTTGAAATTGGGACGGCAACACTTTGATGAGTTAGTATCTAGATTATTTCTTCAACAGTCAAGTGTTAACACATCTAAGTTTTCAATGCATGATCTTTTGAATGATCTAGCAAAATCAATTGTGGGTCAAACATACTTCAACACAAGGGAGTCGCAATCAACAGGTGATAAAGATCATGCATCTCTTGAGAAAACTCGTTACGCATCATTCATCTTGCCGCAACATGTCACATCAAAATGCTTGAGAGGATGTGGCGGAACAAAGGTACTGAGAAGTTTAACATTTCTGCATGTTGGACCTTGGAAGGGCACAAAATTCTCTATTTCCACCAAGCTGCTACATGACTTGCTAACAAACTTGAAATGCTTGAGGGTGCTCTCATTATGTTATTGTGATATTACAGAAGTACCAAAATGTGTTGGTCATTTGAAACATCTTTGATATCTCAATTTCTCGAACACTGATATCAAAAGATTACTTGACTCGATTGATGGCTTGTACAAATTACAAGCTTTGATCTTAAGCGGTTGTGAAAAGCTTTCACAATTGCCTCTAGGTATCACGAAATTGGTCTCCTTACAGTTTCTTGACATTAGAGACACTAAGAGTCTAATCTCTCTTGAGATATCAAATATGAGGAACGTGGAAAGACTATCCAGCGGTCTTCGCAACCGTCTCTCCTCTCTCCAAACGTTGATTATTTCAGATTGCCCGAAGTTGAGGGACTTGTCAGAGGATGGCTTGCCCCCCACCCTGGAACAATTGTTCATATATTGATGCAAGATTCCGAAGGATCGATACTCGAAGCTAGCTGAGGAGATCCCTTACATTCTCATTGATGGCGTTCGGATTCGATGAATCGAAATTGACCACTCCCAAGACGTGATTAAGATTTCTCTCCATTGACTGCCTTCTTCCTTAGGTAATGCTTCCAACTTCTTTCATTCTTTCGCTTTCATTTGCCAACTGCTGTCATTCATTCTCCTATGTACGGTGATTTCACTGTTGATTAATGCTCTCCCATAGTTGTGAGTTAACGTAATCGCAAGAATTTTTCATAAAAAAAAATCATCAAGAAGGGCATCCCAGTTCGCTTTTCGTTGCTGTCTATTGTGTATGCATATAATTATGTTCTGGTCACTCTTATAGTTGTTCATTATGCATGAAAGATAATTGTTATTGAGGACTAATTGCTCGTCCTGTTGCTGACATTTGGATGAGAGATATGAGGACTGATGACTACTATAATGGTGGAGGACGTAAGAAGTGTGGAATTTCCTGTTTCCTTCGTGTCTAACCTCTCTTTGCATCAGAAGTATGGGGATCGTGGAAAGATTATCAAGTGGTCTTTGCAGCCATCTCTCCTCTCTCAAACAGCCATCTTTTACAGGTTACTGGTATTCTCCAAAGGATGACTTCGCTCCCTTCCCCCAAGTATTCGGCAGAATGCAACGTGAAATTCTGGAAGATCAACGCTGAAAACTCAGCGGCAACTAGTGGCACCTCATCCAAGAAATCCCACTCATAGTTGATTGAGTTCGGATTCAATAAGAAGATGTCTCTCTGATCTCTAATTGTTATTCTTCAGGTAATCGTTTGGACTTCTTTCTTTCTTCTGCACTCGTCATTTAGCTACTGCTGCTGCTCCAGGATGCATCTCTAATCTGAATCCTCAACTCGATGCTAGATAGTTCATATCTTTCCATAGGCAAGCTTCACGAAAATATCCACAAATCAGCTAGGCATCTGGGTTGCTCTGTTTTGTTTGACAAGGAAGGACACAATTATTGGGGTGTGGTTCATACTCCCCTACAACAGGAAAGTACGTGGGTTCTGCGTGAATAACTATTGCTATTCATTAATAGTTTGAGCTTGGGCTCATGAATAGCTACTGCTATATATATATACATATAAAGTAGCGTTTTGCTTCTTGTGCTGAGAGTTGTAACGAAAGTGTGAGGTGCTGATATAGTAGAATCCTCTGCTGGACGTAGCCCTAGTTAAGGGTGAACCAGGATAAAATCTCGTGTCTCAATTTTCTCTCCTTTTCACTCGTTTTACTTTATTGCGATTGTGCGTCGATCCTAATACAATGAAATGGTTATATTGTTAATGTGGTACAGCAAGTCAACCATTGTTCATACGAGCGACTATTCCTCAAGAAAAATAGTGGGTACATGTACTGCCTCATAGTGCTGGAATTACGATTCGTGGATGTACCTGATTTTATTGATGATATATCTTGAACTTTCTTTTATGCCCAAAAACTGCTCGTCTTCCCACTCATGGAAATGCATACTCTGCTTTGCATGAGAATCATGAAGAATTGTTGCTCTTATATTGATGTTTTTCTGCAATTCCAGCATTTGTTGTACTTTCTCTTCCAAATATCTTTTCCCATGCCCTAGCCCAGTGAGCTGAATTCTCTCGACTGTGCTTGTCTTGCAGAACATCCCACTATCATTTGTATTTGGCAAAATCTCTCTGTAGGATCAAACGCAAACACTGTTGAGGTTGGCAACAGATGTGCTTATGTTCATCTTTTACAACTTGACAAAAGAAGAGTGAAAAGCTATTAATTTTGGTAGGTGTGCCGTTATGCTCTGAACTCTTTTTTTTGGTGGCATGCTCTGAAAGATTAATCTGTATCACGATGTCAATTTTCAAGGCCTACATTTAAAGTCAAACAAAGAAGCTTTCTTACTTCCAAAAACAGCAGCTACTGTAGAGATGCAAAGGATTTAAAATAGGGGTTTTCAAGTTGGTGGATATAACAACTACATGTGAATGAACCCTGTTGATCACAATCCATTTAAATCTGACTTCCTTGTCAGAGTTGACAGTTCATCTTTCTTCTGCTTAAATTCCCACCATCTCAGAGAACATTTTTTTTTCTTTGTTGCAAAGGAAAAGCAGAGAGGAGCAATCAAGGAGACTATGCTCTGTTACTATGTTGAGTGATTGTAAAAGTTTCATGTCTGCCATATATAAGATTGCAAGAAGGTTGTCATCCAAGACCACTCGCGACACAGTCATCTCAGGTGGGCAAATCTCGGCACTATAACCCACCAAGCTGCCAGAGCTCCTGCCACGGGCAAGGCTAGATACGGGCACTACCATTGCCAATGGATATCTTGTTGACCTTGCGTTTGTGGGATATCAGCTCTGTACCACGAGGCCACCATCACAGATCCATAATTCTGCATTAACAAAATCATAAGGTCCATTTAGGAAAAGCAAAATCATCAAAAGGGTCACTCCTTTTTCAGATGTGGAATGGAATGTACACTGGTATGCCTCGTTCATTTTTGGTTGCAGTAGGGTGAGTATGTATATAATTCGTTTGTCTAATTACTCTTGTTTCAGTTTTACTGGGGGCTACCGGATTGTTTTCATTCTAGATTTCATCTCATACGACACATATCAATCTTCAGGTTGAAGTAGAAGAAGGAAATTATTATATTGACTATCGCGATTGGAGGAGTGACAAGAAATCAAAGAAAAAGTCAGTGAGATGAACTCTTAACATAAATCACACACACACATATACGTATATATCTTTTCATGCAATGAACATGCACACATTTCTTAGCGACTTCTAAGATGTTTTCAAAGCACATATTTTCATCTAGTGAGCCAAGTTAGTGGCCTTTATATAAAGCGTCATGCCCCAAAATCTACAAAATGGGGAAATGACATGGCCGTTTTTACTGAGGAAGGACGCAGCCTCAAACATAATTAACAACATGATATTAACATATGTTTTTCCAAAACTATATATATATAAACCAAGAGGCTGGTTTTTACATTAGAGTTTCTCTAATCCACCAAACAAAATATGTACAACATTGAGTTCAGCCAACCCAACAACTGTCCACAATCTTATTTAAACAACACTAACAATACCCAAAGTTTCTACTCTCAACAGTCCCGCTCAATAATGCTCTCTCCTACTATTGGCTGCTGGCCGATGAACCTAAAAATGGTAAAGATGAATGGAATGAACAACCACAGCCCAGTGAGTAGTACATATCTTCTAAGTAGATCGAGCAACTACTATGCATATATATAAAGCCAAATCAAAACTCATAGTTTAATTTTACATATCAAATCAAATAGGCGTCGTTTCATAATAATAAGCATTTAAACAATTCATAAAAAATATAGTTAAACCTCCACAATAACATATGCATCAATGATCAAGTCCATTGATTAATCTCCATCAAAACCATATCAATTGTCTAATCCACTGATTAATCTATTGCTCAATGCATTACCATGGTCACGACACAATGCCTGGTTACAAGGCGACCAAGATTCCTCCTTGACAGGGTCTCCACCTACAAAGCTGGTGGCTCGGCTCAGAAGGATATCCTAACCCGTATGCATACTCACATGCCCTTCATTGAGCATCAAGTCAATCCAAAATCATCACCACAAAATAATTTCATAAACCCAAACATATCCTTCATTTCAACCAAAGACTAGGAATTTATATTTCGAAAATCAACACATGATGTTTCAACATTTCAACTCATTTGCAGAAAATATTTTCCGAGCACGCTTTCGAAACATTCGCAATGATATAAAGGTAGTAAATGCTCGATCCAACTTTTATGCAATAATTATGCCATTTTGTAACTCATATTATACACATATCATATTGCGTTCAAAATATGAATTTTACAAATTCCAAAGAAGATATAGAACCACTCACCTGGAATTGCCTACGACCAAATAACAATTTCGATTCACGATTTTGAACTCACGATCCTATCAAATAAGTAGGACATAACGTCAAAATCAGACTAAACCGCTAAGTCAATTATGAATATAGCTCAACCGTTAGCGAAATGACTCCCACGCTTCAACTAAACTCTTTACCGAAGCGAATATCCAAAATCATCCGCAACGCGAATCTTGATTTCGCCATAACTCCATCTACCAAACTCCGTTTTAAGCAAACTTATAGTCCAAATAAAGATCTTTTAGAGCACTAGAAGTCCCACAAAAAGTTTCAGCCATATATCTCAAAAATTGAAATTCCCCGCTCATATTTCGCAAAAATCCAATATTTTGAACCCTAATTTTCGAAACCGTTTTGATTAAACAAACGAGGATCATGAGAACTTACTGAGCGTCACGAGTTGAAATCGAATCGGCTCGAAGAAATTCTCGTGACGAGAAAATCTTTTCTTCTTCTTTTCTCTTTCTTTCTCTCCTCCTCCTTCTTATTCCCTCTTTTCTATTTCAATGACTCTCCATCTTATGTCGAACGTCCCCTCATTTTCTCCTTTTCTCTTTCATTGTTGACCATCTTTGCTTTTAATGGACCGTCCACCTTCTATTGGTTTAATAATAAAATTAAAAAAATAATGGTATTACATAAAGCGTTATGAAACTTCTTGTTTGTTTCACAAAACATATCAATACTTTACTTGCCATGATTAACTTCAATGTTTCGAGAATATATAAAGATCTCTCATCTGTGATTTATATTTATTGATTTTTCCAACGACATTGTGTCGTATGCTGATCTATAGATGACAAATGAACAATATAAACGGATTCCTAAGTTGGGGAGGTACTTTTACTATGGTTTAAGAGAAGGAGCTCACACATTTGAGCACTAACTATTGAGAAATCCCCTCGTCAAAAGAGAAGCTTTTGCAAATCTTCAATATATGCAAATGTCAATTATGACAAGTCAACTTTCATTATCCATGTTGCAACATTGTTACTTTTTCTTTCTCTTATAATCGAGGACATAACATCGGAACAACCCATTGCAGTCAACTTGTCTTAATAGTTGAAGCTGGCTCCAAATATTGCACATTTGTTTACCGATAAAATACATGGGCGAACATGACATCTAAATTTGAATAAACGTGCAAATTATGATCCAGTTAATGGTCCATTCGTTTCGCGAAAAATATTTTTCAGGAAGTCATTTTCCGAGAAAATGACAATATTTTCCGGTGTTCGCTTGAAACTTAAAAATGAACTGAAAAAAAATATTTTCCAAACTTTATCAATTGGGCATGATGGAGTAAATTCTTAACAGACGCTAAAAAGATCTGGAGGTCCAAGGCATCACTCGATTCATTCCGCGAGCGAGCGAGCGAGAGAGACCTAAAAAATGGACTTGCGTTGGCGTCGCCGTGGTTATCCATGGCGGAGACTGAGGCGGAAAGCACGCAATGCGCGCTTATCTTGAGAATGAATCAAACCGTCGGTGCCTCGATTACGGCGGATTCCCCATGAAAATCCGCACCGAACATGCACCTGCAGATTCAAGGATTTCGACAATCTCACGAACTATGGGAGCAGAGACACGGCAACAAATTCAAAAAAATTGAAGGATGTGAAGGACTGAGCACGAAGAAGAAGAGAGCACAAACTGATTCGAAGGACTGTGCACGAAGAAGTATGAGGAACGAGTTCTAGGGCGACTCTGCGGCAGAGAGGGACTGAACGAATTGGGCGTGTCGGTGAGCGAAGCACACGCTCCTGTCAAAAGCGAGTTGTGTCTTCCTAACAGTCCCACTCGTAGAATCCGCTCTAAGGCTCCGTTTGTTTCACGGAAAATAACTTTTAGGAAAATATTTTCCGAATTTTTTGGCGTTCGTTTCATGAAAAATAAAGTAGTCAAGGAAAATATTTTCCACCAATGATAAAAACACCTTTAAAAGTGGGGAAAATATTTTCCGTTTTTTGAAAGGAGAAAACATTTTCTGTGTTCTTTGTTTACCTTTAAATATCGCGACCTCTAACATTGTGTCTTGACCTCGCTTGAGGCTAGTAAGTTTGCGGCTTTTGACAAACAAACACAAGAAAATATTATCATTTTTCAGGAAAATGATTTCCAGAAATGCTATATTTTTCATGAAAAGAACGGAGCCTGAGGAGCAGATCTCGAGGGTTGGAAAAGAAAACATTTTCTCCGTGTTTAAAAAACATTTTTTATTGATTTGAAAACTTTTTTCTTAGCAAATTATTTTCCGCCCCCGAACACCACGATTTAAGTAAAATATTTTCTTGAAAAATATTTGAAAATATTTCTGTGAAACAAACGGAGCCTAAATCTAACTTCCTTGTCAAAGTTCATAGTTTTTTATTCAAATTCCCTAACCATCTCCAAGCACATTTTCTTTCTCTTTGTTGTCAAGGAAAGGCGAGGAGCAGCAATTGGGGAGACTATGCTCTGTCGCTCTGTTAAGTCATCATGAAAGACTCACACACAATCTATTATAGTTTACTATTGTGAGAAGGCCATTGTCCGAGAAAATATTCAGTGGTTAGTAATCACTATGTCATCGGTCTACATGGTGTGTATAAGCTTAGTTGTCTCCACTCACAGATCGACACGTCTTATGACATGGAATAAAAATTTAATATAAGTCCATCTTTTCTCTTTCCTCTGGTCCAGGCTGCTGAAAGGACTAGGCAAAAGCAAGCTTTTATTGCTGGCATTAATTGCCTGCTCTTTCACTTTCCTCTCATTGAAACAAAACTCATTTGCTTTTTCACGATGGAAATTTCTCTTCCGCAACTTTATTTTTTTTACTCCCCTCAAGCTTTCGCCTTTTTGTCTTCATCCACATTGCGGTCATTGCCTTTCTCGTTTAAGTTCAGGTTTCAGTTTCATGCTCGGTCACTTCGCCCACGATTTTGAAGCGTAAGTAGAGGACGCCTACGAGGCTCGTTATGCGAGTGGCGTCCTCATTGTCTCTGCCTCTCCCATGAGCCCTACCGATCACAATTGCTGGGTCCCAAGCCCCCTCCGCCTCTAGCACGTGGACTCCGTCTCCAGAGCCAAGCTTTTGAGCTCCATTAATACATGAGCTTCAGCTGTATTCAATCTTGATTAGTTGCTTATTAATGTATAGTGAGACAAGGAGGTAGAAAGGTTCAAATATAAGGTGCAATGAGAGAATCAGTCCAACGACTGAGTTGATAATCCATTTAACTTAGATTCTTATTATTCTTGCTTTTATAATTGTTATAATTCGCTTGTGATGTTGAACATTTGGTAGGTGTAGCTTGAGTGGAAAATGAATAATTTGTCAAGATCTTGTAAGTGTTTATGTAAAGAGATCTCGTTATGGTTACAACCATATGAAAAGTTAATTGCATTGATATCAAACATCAGTGTTCATACCTAAGCATAGGTAGTTGTGTTGGTTAAAAGCATCTTTTTCATCATCGATGTCAAGAGTTTGAAACCTACATTTGCTAGTATCTTAAGTGGGGGCGGGTAGGGGGCACGGTGTTAGGATCCGTGCTAGTCTCCCTCGAGGTATAGGAGTTCGGCCCTTTGGTGTCATTCGAGCATGGGGGGTTTGTGGTGGAATTGTCGCGCCCCCGAACCTGGAGCCCGCGCACATCCCACAACGGTCGAATGAAATGCGGCGTTCCCAGGCAACGTCGCCGACCCAAACCTCTATGCACATGCGGAAGCGTAATTAACAATCCCCGGACAACAAACTTGGGATAGGAAAGCAGGACAATCAAATCATACAAGACACATCTCATAAAACAATCCCGAGTTCATATACAAAAGACTAAACCAAAGAAAGGTTTATCTAACTCTGGGATAAACAGCCACTAACTCCATGTCCACCAAAAAGGCGTGCTTCAAAAACTATTGCCCACGGGACTCCATGACGTATGTGTCGTACCTCCATCTAGGTACCTGAAAAATAATTCACCGAGTTAACTCTCCAAGCCCCAATTAGGAAGAAATCCACCCAAGGATAACATATTCACACAAACAAATCGAGGTCTGGAAACTGTCAGACCTTTAAGATCTGAGATTATGTAAGATCTGAACGATCTAAGATCTGGACGATGTAAGATCTGAAGATATAACGTTTGGATGATGTAAGATCTGGACAACCTAACATTTGGAGATGTTCAAACTCTACAGTTCATGTACATAGCATACATCACACATCTTTAGCCACTGAAACACTTCATATCTATCATCATCAGCATATCAACTGTTCAATCCACACTCAATAAACATACTCATGGCTGTATCGATGTCTCACACAGAATCATCTTAACGTGTAACACTTATTCCTTGACCACATATGACAATAGTACAAGGTTCTAAAGGTGACTCACACAGTCTTTGGCACAAGGTTCTAGTGGTGACCCCCATGAAGTATACGTTATCATGTGGCACTTAGTCCTAGCCCAGAATATAACTTATTGCATAGCACTTAGTCCTTGCCCATAGATGTTGGTGGTACAAAGTTCTAGAGGTGGCTCATACAATCTTTGGCACAAGGTTCTAGAGGTGACCCCTACATGTGGCACTTAGTCCTTGCCCAGAAAGCAATAGTACTAGGTTCTAGAGGTGACTCCCATGAAGTTTACGTTATCATGTGGCACTTAGTCCTGTACTTGCTCGCCATGCATATGAATTTCTCACACAACCCATCGCCTTTCAACAACCATTACATCATCACATATCATCTTTCATCAGTCATCACATATTCACATATCATCTAGCCAACATCAAGGAGGTCAATCATCCGGTCTTGCTACACACATCCCATACCGTGCCAACTTAGCTAAATATAACACCACCCTAACTGACAAATCCAAGT
Organism: Melaleuca alternifolia; assembly: GCA_019926035.1. Classification (NCBI taxonomy): domain Eukaryota; kingdom Viridiplantae; phylum Streptophyta; class Magnoliopsida; order Myrtales; family Myrtaceae; genus Melaleuca; species Melaleuca alternifolia. The sequence continues at coordinate 53,811 of JAGKPW010000078.1, forward strand.
CACTTGCGTGTCTTCACATCTAAACCCAGAAACATAATCAAATGAGTTCATAAAATCCTCAAATTTGAATATGTCATAAAGGACACATAAAAAAACATTTTTCATGAAGAAAGCTTGCTCCAAATCCTTCTGTACAAAGAGAAGTAAATCGCTCAATCTGTTACAAAAATCTGCATCAGTTTTCAGAAATCATGTTCTTCAAAACCAGTTTGGTTCGAAATCCAAAACTCATCCTTTTGATCTGAAATTTGACTATGTTATAGTAAAAGATGTGATAAACAACTTTTGCAAAGGAACTCTTTCGAAATTCAAATTCCAAGAGTTGATAAAAATCCATAGATCATCCAAAAGTCTCAGATTCCAGCAAAAACAGAGTTTCTATTTTGTTCAAAATGAAGTTCACATAATTCCCTTTTTAATCCATAAAATTATGATGAAGAGGTATAAAACAATTTTTGTGAAGGAACCCACCTCATAATCTCATCACATCTCATTCCATAAAATCAGCAAGTAGCAACGGTTCAGTAAACATATACCTGAGAAATCCTTTGTTCCGAACTAAACAAATGTCACTTGTGCTAATCCTGTCTAACACTCATCTTATCATGCTGGTTAACACTCATCTAACTCTTTAAGTGTAATCACAACCTAAGAAATGTTTGGAGGCTGACTCACCTGATCAGCAAACAGACAAGTCCACGACAACAATGGCGCAAAAGTGACTACAACTTACTTTTACTTCAATTCCAAAAGAGGCTCAGATGATGCTGAAAAAGCCTTGTGTGTTGCTTCCTGAGTTTCTAGCTTGAGAGTTACTATCTTAGCTTGAACAATGGAGGTGTAAGAAGTGCAAAATGTCTAAGAGAGGCTGAAGTAGAACCAGCTATATATCTCATATTCAGCTGTATGTGGGGGAACAAATAGCCTTGAAAGTCAAACTAAAATATCTGAAACACTTGAGTACTTGTCCCATGAGTCATCAACTATCATCCAATAGCAATTTCCCTTCCCAATCTTCTTCAACAAGCCAAGTATGATGACTATAATGCAGCAGTCCCTCATACCTACGAATTTGCACCCATTCACCTCAAGTTACATTCAACTTCTCATTCATTCAACTTATACTTATTATGCAAAATATTATCTTTGAGAGGTGTTGAAATTCAGGATGTCACAGGAATCCTCAGTCATAAAAAAATCATTAGTTTTATATGTACGAAAAAGAAGAAAGACTCAAGTTTATAAGAAGTATGAAATCTTCAATGGGTAATTTCTATAGTATGGAGAATGGACTTACTAAGAATTTTGGATTTGCAATGTAAAAAGATCTATCATAATTGAGTCTATTAATCAATTGTGTCGCTTCATTGTCATTCTAGTCTTAATGAAGAGATCTTGCTTTGACCTAATGTGTTCTTTCTTTTCTCAGATAAAGGAATGAAAGAGGAATGGTTTTTGTCTGGGTTTTGCACAAATGAAAGAGATATTTTGCTTTAAAGATGATTCTTTGAAAAGGAAATAATGAATACATAAATTCGTCATATACAAATTCTTCAATATCTCTAAAGAAAATGTCATTTTTTGTGCTTGATGATTAAAGGCGCTTTCACATCTTCTTAACTCGAAATGGCGAGGGAGAAGAAAGGTTCCTTTTTTTAAGGGTACTCCTAGGAACATATCCAGTGGAGACGATGCGTGGGCCTATAGCTCAGAGGATTAGAGCACGTGGCTACGAACCACGGTGTTAGGGGTTAGAATCGCTCCTCGCCCACAACTGACCCAAAAGGGCAAGGACCTTTTCTTACGGGGGGTAGGAAAATCATGATTGGGATAGCGGACCCAAGGCCATGGAACTTGGGTGCATGTCTTTTTTCGAAAATAAATCGAATTCCTTTTTTCTTTTTATTTATTATTTCTTGTTAAGGGTTGAAAAATGAAATATAATATGCCTCGTTTTTTGTTTTGTTTTATGCCCCATAACTCTTCCTCAGCCAGGCTTGGTCAAAATAGCAGAGCAAGTCAAAATATTAGTAGCATAGCAAAAATACGTTCCTCATCATTAATTTGTTTGCTCGCGGTAATTGTGGCCTCTCGAGAGAATCAATAATTGCATCTTTGATGCACTTGCTAGTACTAGTCCATCTGAGAATTCTTAATTGGCTCATTGTAAATAGCCCCACCTCAACACTATAGAACAAAGGGTTATCCCAAACCTACATTGAGATATTGACGGTAATTCTCAATTATCGAAGAACAAAATGTGATACGATGAGATAGAATGCAATAGAAACAAAGACATCGGGAATGAATGGGTTACTTGCTCTTAATGGTCAAAGCGAACCCTTTCATTATGAATTTTTTAATTCGAAATGACATTTTCCACCTCCAAGGAAAACCACTCTGATCTCCTATAAAAAAAAATTCCCAATTCTCATGGGGCTTCAACTCTTTCATAAAGTTCTTGCTTCGGCAAATCAAAAGTAGGAGAAGGTCTTTTACTAATGAATCGATATTCAAAATCATTCCATTCGGGATCCCTTTCTCTAGCAAAACACCGGGTTTCTAAATTCTCATAGGGCTCCCTTGGAATTCCTTTTAAAGCCTGTTGAATAATTTTTTTTTATGCATTTTGTCATCTCACCAATGCGGACTAAATGTTAGGATCGACGCACAATCGCAATAAAGTAAAACGAGTGAAAGGGAGAGAAAATTGAGACACGGGGTTTTATCCTGGTTCACCCTTAAACTAGGGCTATGTCCAGCAGATGATTCCACTATATCAGCACCTCATACTCTCGCTACAACTCTCAGCGCAAGAAGAAAAAACTCTCCTTTCAGCGCAAGAAGCAAAACTCTTCTTTCAACGCAAGAAGCAATCTTTTGCGCAAAAAGCAATATACTCCGCAAGAATTAATATATTCTGCGCAAGATGTAAAAAAGAGTATATATATGGCAGTAGCTATTCACGAGCCTAAGCCGAAACTACTACGGAATAGCAATAGATATTCATGCAGGACCCACGTACTTTCCTGTTGCAGGGGAGTATGAACCACACCCCAATATTCTCCCACTTGGTGAATACTTCCCATGCTTCTTTAGACCCAATTCAGTTGTACACCATTGATACTTTTCTACAGTCACTGCCTTGGTAAAAAATCTACACTATTCATCTGTGTGTCAATTTTTTTTCAGCATTACAACTTTTCGTTCTACTTTTTCTCTAATGAAGTGATATTGAATGTCAATGTGCTTTGTTCTTGCATGAAAAGCAACATTCTTAGCCAAGAATATAGTACTCTGACTATCACATCCAATATTCACTCTTCCTGTTGTAAAACCAAGCTCTTTACACAATCTGTTCATCCAAATTACTTTCTTAGCAACATGAGTAAGAGTCATATATTCTGCTTCAGTAGAAGATAAAACAACCGTGCTCTGTCTTTTGCTCATCCAAGACACAGCTCCACCGAATAAGGAAATAACATAACCGCCGGTCGACCTCCTGCTATTAATGTCACCTCCCCAATCAACATCAACAAAACACTTCAATTTTAACGCTTGATGTCCCTTTGATCTTTTCATACCTTCATAGCATAACTCAAAATCAGACGGACCACGAAGATAACAAAGCACCCTCTTTGTAGCTATCTAGTGGTCTTTTCCTGGATTAGACATATATCTACTCAATACTCCCACTGCATGGGCAATATCTGGACGAGTACATACCATGGCATACATTAAGCTCCCTACTGCACTTGCATATGGAACTGCTGCAATCTCTTATGCTTCCTCTTCAGTCTTGGGACACTGCAGCTTTGAAAATTTGGAACTTGTGGACATAGGGGTGTTCACAGCTATACAGTCTGCCATGTTGAACTTTTTCAGCACACTTTCAACATATTTCTTCTGACTTAACCACAACCTCTCATTCACACGTTTCCTCCTTAGTTGCATGCCCAAGATGAAGTTTGCTGGGCCTAGATCTTTCATCTCAAACTGTTTCGCCAACAGTCCTTTCACGGTGCTAATCATTCTCATATTGTTCCCAACTAGCAGCATATCATCAACATATAAGGTTAAGATAACAAAATCATCATCTAACCTCTTCACATAGACACAACAATCAGCATCACAACGAACAAAACCAAGCTTCAAGGCATATGAGTTGAACTTCTGGTACCACATTCTTGGAGATTGCTTCAGGCCATACAAAGACTTGTTCAATTTGCAAACAAAATCTTCTTTTCCTTTGACCACAAACCCATATGGTTGCTTCATGTAAATATCCTCCTCCAAGTCACCATGAAGGAACGTTGTTTTTACATCAAGCTGCTCTACCTCTAGATTATATGCAGCAGTTATAGATAAAACAAGTCTTATGGAATTTAATTTAGCAACAAGAGAAAAAATCTCACCATAATCGACTCATTCTATCTGCGAGTACCCTTTTGCAACCAAACGTGCTTTGTATCGTTATATATCTCTATTTGCAGTCATCTTCTTCTTGAATACCTATTTAGAACCAATTGCTTTTCGATTTGCAGGTAGTTTTACTAGACTTTACGTTTTGTTCTTATCTAACGAGTCCATCTCATCTTTCATGGCTATCTCCCACTGTTTGGCATCTTCTGCACTTCTTGCTTCTTTAACATTATTTGGATCATCACCTGTAACAGTCATAACATAATTTTCATTACTAGCAAATAAGGTGTACCTCTGAGGTGGTCTAGTCTGCCGTGTGGACCTCCTTAAGGCTGGTTCAGGTAGTGTTTCATCTTCAAATTCAGTATCAGAATCTACAATATCATCATCCACATCAGGCTCATCAGCTTCAGAATCTGAATTTTCTACTTCAACTGGTGTAGCTTTTGTCTCTTCTTGTAAACCAACATCTAACTCAACCGTCTGTGGTTCTTCGGGAGCTTGTGAAACAATCTGATTCACCATAGATTATCTGAACACCACATCCCTGCTGTAGATAATACGTTTAGTATCAGGATTCCACAACTTATATCCTTTAACACCATCCTTGTACCCAATGAAGATGCACTTTTCTGACTTGCTCTCAAACTTTTCCTCTTTTCCTTTGGCGCATGCACATATGCTTCGCAGCCAAACACTCTAACATAATGTATATTTGGTTTCTTCTCGAACAATGCCTCAAATAGTGTCTGATCCTTTAAAGATGACGTGGGAGACCTGTTCTTCAGATAACAAGCAGTAGCCACTGCTTCTGCCCAAAATTCAGCTGCTAAACCTGCATCACTCAACATACTTCTCGCCTTCTCCATAAGAGACCGATTAAGTCTCTTTGTGACGCCATTTTGCTGAGGTGAATAAGGCATTGTTTTATGCCTTGCAATACCACTAGTAGCACAAAATTGATCAAATTTCGTGGAATAGAATTCTCCTCCATTGTCAGTTCACAAAACTTTGATTTTTCTGTCACACTGATTTTCCACCAAAGCTTTGAACTCACAAAATTTTTCAAACACATCATCTTTTCTCTACAAGAAATATACCCATACATATCTGAAAAAATCATCAGTAAAAGAGACATAATACCTTGATTTTCCAAAAGATGCTACAAGTGTAGGACCAAAGACGTCACTGTGGATTAAATCCAGAATTCCTTTCGCTTTCCCTCCTACGGATTCAAAAGAAACCCGATTATGTTTTCCATGTAAACAATGTTCACAGAATCCGAAAGCCATAGAACAACTTGGAATTCCATCTACCATCTTCTTTGAAGTAAGGGTCACCAAGCCTTTTTCACCAATATGACCCAATCTTCGATGCCACAACATCGCCTGATCTTCTTTCACCTGCTCTATGATATAACTCTCGCTACTAATCACTGTGCTTCCCAGTAATTTCCACAATTTTGCTTCCCATTTGCCTTTAGCAATCAGCATTGATCCACGAGTTAACTTGCATGAATACTTATCGCTGGTGAAAGTAATGCCATCATCTGCCATAGTTCCGACAGAAATAAGAATTCTGGTAAGACCAGGAATATGCATCACATCTGGAAGATTCTTGACTATCTCATCTTTCATCTTCAGCTTCACATTTCTGCGACCAACAATATCAAGCGTTGTATCATCTCCCAACCGTACTGTACCTCCTTGATATGGCTCATAACAACAGAACCAATCTCGATGAGGTGTCATGTGGAAAGACACTCCAGTATCAATTATCCATGCATTACAGTCAACATGAGATGAGTTACAAACGAGATACATATCTCCTGCACTACTGTCATCATCCTTCTTTATACTAGATGATGGCGCCTCATCTCGCTTTTCTAGACCCACACTCTTACTTCTGCAATCCTTCTTCAAGTGTCCAATTTTTTCGCACTTCCAACATTTAATTTCAGATCGATCTCAGCTTTTAGATCTTCCTCTGAATTTATTTTTGCCAACAAATTTGGATTTAGATTTTTCACTATTCCTTCCTCTTACGAAAAGAGCATCATTCGTTGTATTATCAAAACCTGCTCTCCTCATGTCCTTAGATAATAAAGCAGATACAACATTCTCAAAAGACAGCGCACTAACACCAGTGCCAATTGAAACAATAATATGTTCCCATGAATTCGGTAGTGAACACAACAAAGTGCATGCTTTATCTTCCTTATCTAGATTAACATCAATAGATGCAAGCTGCCCACATATTGTGTTGAATTCATTTAAGTGTGCATAAAAGGAATCACCTTCACTCATCCGGAGATTGTAAAGTGGCCTCCGTTGGAATAATTTGTTCACGAGCGATTTGCTTTGATAAAGGCTTCCCAACTTAGTCCAGAGATCTTTCGCCGTCTTTTCAGAGGTCGCGTTCACCAAGACATTATCAGTGAGACATAGCCAGATCATGCTTCGCACCTTCCGATCACTGCTAATCCATGCCTTCAATTGATTTGATGCAGACACAATATCTTCTTCCTTTGCCTTCTCCTTGGTAATCGGCTCAGGTTTATCTTTCTCAATCATGTACCACAGATCTCTGTCCACGAGCAAAGCCTCCATCTTAAGTTTCCATAACTCAAAACCCTTTCCTCCAAACTTCTCCACTTCAATTCGCGATTGACTAGCCGACATCTTCCAAAGATTTGATTTTTTTTTTTCAGATCTCTCTAAACCAAGTGAAAAACAAGAAAACCAACCTCATACCTTAGCTCTGATACCAGATGTTAGGATCGACGCACAATCGCAATAAAGTAAAACGAGTGAAAGGGAGAGAAAATTGAGAGACGAGATTTTATCCTGGTTCACCCTTAAACTAGGGTTACGTCCAGCAGAGGATTCCATTATATCAGCACCTCACACTCTCGTTACAACTCTCAGCGCAAGAAGAAAAAACTCTCATTTCAGCGCAAGAAGCAAAACTCTTCTTTCAGTGCAAGAAGCAAAACTCTTTTTTCAGCGCAAGAAGTAATCTTTTGCGCAAGAAGCAATATACCCCGCAAGAAGTAATATATTCTGCGCAAGATGTAAAAAAGAGTATATATATGGCAGTAGCTATTCATGAGCTTAAGCCCAAACTACTAGTGAATAGCAATAGCTATTCACACAGGACCCACGTACTTTCCTATTGCAGGGGAGTATGAACCACACCCCAATACTAAATAGCAAGCTAATGAATCTCTTTCTTTTTGCCAATGGATTTCCCAATCGAATTCATCGTAACATTCACAATGATCAACTTTATGAAGATCTCATTGGATTCCAGAAGCTCATAGCATTGGTCCCGATAAACCCCAATTTATTGCTTCTTTTGGACCAATAATGCCTAAGTTTCTTTTGGTTCAGAATAATCAATATGTAAAACTAGAACAAGTGATTGCTGAAATTTGCGCGGGAACATACACTTTCAATTTGAAAGAGAGGGTTCGAACACGTATTTTTTCTGAATCAAAGGGAGAACTGCACTGGAGCACCAATATGTACCATGCACCTGAATTTACATATAGTAATGTCCATCTTTTACCAAAAACAAGCCATTTATAGATATTATCAGGGGGTTCGTGCAATTTTTTTGGCTTATTTATTGATTTATGAAGGCAATTTGTGTCCTAAATCTGCGCCAAGGAAGGGTCCACCTCCAATGGAAAGGATGGATTCTAGATTAATAATCTCAGTTTCATTGTGATATGTGTGCATGCAATTTTAGTATACAGTTAAGTAGTTATAAGTTTCAAATGCAAACTGATAAATCTAATCTACTTTTTTTCGATGGGTTTTGACAAAGTTAGATTGTTTGTCTAAATGCTTTGTTTTTGTTTCGATGAGGGACTTGATTTGTATGCTTTTAGATCTTTTGACCATTCTTCCAAAAGCCATTTCAATTTTGGGAAACTAAATCCGACTTTTCATCATGAAAAAAGAGATGTTTATATGACTTTGAAGAGAACCGGATGTCATGCTTGCATAAAGTTCAAAATCGAAAGTGTAGTTTGGATAGTTGACAAGTTTAAACATGGTCATAATCATCCTTTCATTGATGGCAAGCAAAAACACTTGATACTATCATATCAGCATATGAAATATACTGATAAAAGTATATGATTTTGAAGTTGTTGATGATTTTGAATGTGATTGAGGAAAGCCACAGGTTATGGTTGAACCTAGTGAAATTTTGAAATATGCTGTAAATGTATACACTCATGTCATTTATAGGAATTTCGAAGCTGGGTTCTTGCATGTTTTGTCAATGTTTGTTTCTAGATCAGAAACTGATGGACCAGTGCACACATATCGTGGCAACTGAAAGTAGTGAAAGAAGGCATTTGCATGCTTTATGCATTTTGATACATGTAAATGTTACAAGCATTCATTCACAATACATTCTGAAGAGGTGGACAAAAGCTGCAAAACAATGGACTTATTGTAATGTTGGACAAAAGGTATCATCCTACGGTAAAGTCAAAAACATTGCACTTGAAGAGATTGATGTAATTGGCAAACATTACACATATCGTGTTATGAATATTAGTGCAAATCATAATGTTACAGAGCAATTTGCAACTCCAACCTTGTTGCGCCTTCGCTCCCATATCACTGACAAAATTCAATCTTTGATGGGTAAGGATCATTTTAGTTTCTTGGTGGAAAGTGATGAATTTGAAGATGTAGAAAACTGTCAAATTCAAGTACTTGATCCCCTTCGGAGAAGGCCAAAAGGTGTACCAAATACTCGGTTGAAGGGCGCTAGTGAAAAGTGAAAGAAAAAAATGTCTTTATACCTGAGAGGCACCTCATACAAGGTATATACTTGTTTAATTTGATAGGATGATTTCATTAATGAAAGCCATGAAGTTATTTTAATACAAATGATTAATCAATGAAAGACATGAAATTTTCATGAGACGCTCACTCTTATGAAGGATTGATGTTCAACGGATGTTACCATTTGATCTTCCTTCATCAAGCAAGTCCATTCTTTTAGGGCGTTGATCAGTATTTCTTTCCACAACCAAAAGAATTCCACGTATCGAGATAAAATATTTTCACATCACGGGTTTCTTCACTAAGCTATCTTGCCTTTTTTGTTGAGATTTATATGCTAAAGGTCTATGATGTGCCAAATATTTGGATAATTGGCAACAAATCAACCAACAACCAAGATTGGTTTATTTATTGTGAATTGAAATTTGTTTACCTTGCTAAGCTTTGGAGAAGGTAATGAGCTTGGCTCTTACTTATTTGATTGTATTTGGAGATAATGTTAATTTTTTGTGCTTGGTGATGGAAATTTTTAGCTTACTTGCTGATTTATGGAGCTGATGGTGATACGGGTAGTAAAGTCGTGCCAAGGAATGGAAAAAGCATGCATCACTAGTGTTAACACCTAATTTTGCCGATCTGGTAAGCTATTTATAACTTAATTTTTGATAAAGTTGTTATTAAACAGAAGTTAGAAATTTCTTTCATTTTCTAAAAAACTTAAAAAAGTATTTAATTAATTTAAAAGAAGAAGAAGAAGAGAAGAAAAAATCTACCCCGGATCGGGTCTTAGCCATCCGGCCCGCTACTCCGCCCATTTCCCTTGGGCCGGCGAGCCCCACTCCTTTCTCCCTTTTCTGAGGCCCAACACCACACACTCAAATTCTCCCCACGCGCGCGAGGAGCTCGGCGACCTCTAATGTTCACCTGATTTCCGCCAAAAGATTTTGACTCTAGGAGTGGCCAAACAGACAGACGCGCAAGGGTAGAGAAGGGAAGCAAGAGGAAAGTGCACGAGGAAGAGGGTCTGGGCACAAGGGAGAAGACAAGGGGGGAACACCAGAAGAACATGGGGGCAAAAAGCAGAAGGGGCACATTGGAGGAGGCAAACCGAAGGAGGAGCGGAAGAGGAACATAAGGCATCTCGCTCGTGCCCAGGGGGACCCTCTCAACTGTGACCACCAGTCGCTGCATTTCACGGGCCATCCCGGACCGCCTGAATCCCCCCCGCCTCTTTCTTGGTAGGCCAATATACACGGTTTCCACGGGCTGACTCAACCCTTTTTTCTTGGCTCTCCGGACCACCGTGGTTACTCGACGGTCCAAACAAGTCTCAGCCCCTGTTCACGGTTTGTTATGTGTTATGTGCATACTTTATTTGCTCTTTGTGCACCATAGTTGGAAGTCCAACTTCAGCTTTTATGTCAACAGGTTTGAGCAAGAACAATAACTCAGGATTAAGCTCCAATATGGTTTTTACAGCTAAAAGTTAACTAGAAATTTATCACATCCAGAAACGAATGATTGTGCTCCATGGAAGCAACCTTTCAATGTCCGTTCTCCTTACAACAAAATAGAGCCAAATCTTGGTTGTTTATGGCCAAGCTTAGAAAGGCAAACAAATTTCAGTTCACAAAATATAACATAGACAAACCTACTTCTTTCTATAAGTTGCCTTCTCAATGACACGCTATATTGCCTTCTTTGTACCAAGTACAAAGATAAAAGACCAAAGTCAATGTCTGATCTCCTTACAACAAAATAGAGCCAAATCTTGGTTGTTTATCACCAAGCTTAGTAAGGCAAACAAATTTCAGTTCACAAGTATAACATAGACAAACCTACTTCTTTCTATAAATTGCATTCTCAATGACACGCTATATAGCCTTCTCCATACTAAGTACAAAAGACCAAAGTTAATTCAAATTTCTCAATCCAATAGATTGCTCAATTGATCTCCTCATAGTTGATCTTTGGACGAAGGCTTAGAAGTTGCTAAGGTTGAGAGAGATGGCGCGACCATACTAGATGTCACTACGGACCCAACAATTGCAACCGGCGAGGCTTGTGGGGGAGGCAGAACAGTGAGGACACCATTGGCATATCCAGCCTCGCAGGCCCCCTCTTCTTACACTTCCAAATCGTGGGTGAAAGTCGTACTTCTTCTAAACTTGAGCAATGGTCTTTGTTCTTTTCAGTACATGAACATTAATGTTTGATATCAACGGAATCAACTCTTCATATGATTGTAACCATAACAAGATCTCTTTATATACACACCTATTAGATCTTGATAAAGAATTCATCTTTCACTCAAGCTACACCTACCAAATGTTCCTCTATCCTCACATGCGAACCATAATAACTATAAAATCGAGAAGAATCAAAATCTATGCGAAATGGATTATCAACTTAGTCGTTGGACTGATTCTCTCATTGCACCTTATATTTGAACCTCTCTACCTCCTTGTCTCACTGTACATTGATAAGCAACTAATCAAGACTAGATACAACTGAAGCTCATGTACTAATAAAGCTCAAAAGCTTGGCTTTGAAGATGGAGTCCATGTGCTGGAGGCGGAGGAGGCTCAGGACCCAATAGTTGTGATCAACGGGGCTCGTGAGAAATGCATAGACGGTGAGGACGCCACTAGCATATCCAAACTCGTAGGACTCCTCCACTTTCACTTCAAAATCGTGGGCAAAGTGACCAAGCATGAAACTGAAACCTGAACCACGTAAATTTCTTGTGTCCTTATTATTTCTCATTTACTTCTCTGACGATTTCGCGCTTATGTAAATTGCAAGATCCTGGTTAGGTTTCCGCATTAATTTACAACACTAACCATTCCTATTTTGTCATGTACTATTCTTTATTTTTTTATTACCTAGTCGTGATTTTACAACATTAAACTTCGAGCACAAGGCAAATATAACATGTAAAGCCTTATGCTTTATATTCTCTTTTACCACAAAAAAGAAAAGAAGAAATTCACACTTTGGATTGGTAAACCCTAAAAAGGCCAAGTCGTCATTTTTTCTTAATTATATACTCCTAAAAGCGGGTGACCCTCTTGTATTTGTCGACTTTCGCTTCCAAGTTCTTAGTCATTATAAAGAATTCTTAGGGAGCTCTTTTTTAATTTATTCTGGTGTCCAAAAATAATTCATCATATGCTATCAACTGTTGGGGCTATCAAGCCAAGACCAATTCACTATATTGAATTTTGCTCCATTTTATTTTTCCTCTAAACCAAAAGCTGGAAAATCAGAAAAACGTAAAAGAAAAGCGTTTTTTGTGAAACAAATGCACCATAAATTTTGGACTACTTTATTTTCCCTTGGAGCCCAAGAGAAGGAAGCCAATATTGCATGTGATCATTAGAAGATAATGAGGGTTTTAGTTACACGTTGTAAATAAAATTTAAAGAAATGTGTGAATGACAGTTAGATGTTTTGTTCGTGCAAGCCCATTATGAGAAAGTAATAGATATGATACAGAGACGGGAGAGGAAAGGGAAAAAATTATACAAAGCCAAAAAGCAGTTGGCAAAAAATATAAATAAAAAACTAATATTATAAATTTTATGAAAGAGTAACATTTGGACAAAATTATCTAGTTAAAGAATTAGTTTGCAAAGTTTCGGATCCAAGTGTAATTAAATAAATAGGAAACATATTTTTCTAGCATATTAAGAGCTCGTCACGTGACTTCATAGAAGAGGCTGTGACTCCAGATTAGGAATTATTGATTATTACATCTCCGGTAACTCTGATATTTAAAGAGAATTCTTCATCTGGATTTGATTGAGAATTTTATCACACAAACTAAGGATGACACCATACAATTTTAGCAACACCTCCAGTGGAAGATGTTACTGATGCATCTGATCCTCTTATACCCAAAAGGGGCCATGTTGAGTAACCTTGATGTTCGGGCCGTATTACTTGTCCTTTCACATGGACTAGGATTATGTATGTGCCACCTTAAATTCACCAGGTATTGATTATCTTGTTTCCTCATACGTTTCATTTAATCCATTATTATCGTAATACATGTGTTGCATTAGCTGTATCTTTGAGGAATGAAAGCCATCATCTACGATGAATTAGTTATTGATCCATGTTCGTAGGAAGCCATCATCTACGATGAATTAGTCATTGATCCACAGAAAGCTATGGAAGAGGAATTATGTACGTTAATGGAAAATCAGACTCCGCATATTATAGCCTTACCTATTCATTGTAAACCAATTGGTTGTAAATCGGTTTACAACATCAAATATAAGACAAATGAATCTGTTGAATGATGCAAGGCTCGTTTAGAGGCCAAAGGGTTCATACAATGAGAAGGGTTCGATTATCTTGAAACTTTCTCTCCAGTAGCAAAAGAAGTCACAGTTCATTCCTTTTTTCCCATTGTCGCTTGTCATGACTAGCAACTACTTTAAATGGATGTACAAAATGCTTTCTCCATAATGATTTGGGTGAAGAAATTTGTATGGATCTTCCATAAGGTTTACTGAGACAAGGGGAGTCTAGAATATGTAGCCTCCACAAATACCTTTATGGCCTTAAGTAGGCTTCCCACCAATGGTATGCAAAATTTACTAATGCACTCATAAATTACAGCTTTAGACAATCAATACATGATTATTCATTATTTAAATAGATGAAAGGAGTCGATTTACTTGATATATGTTGATGACACACTCATCATGGGCTCCGATCAACCTGTCGTCCGGAATCTTAAGAAATGTCTGCATACTACTTTTCAAATTAAAGATCCAGGCTCTCCCAAATATTTCCTTGGAATTGAAACTGCTTAATCAAACCTAGGGATCTCAATTAGCCAACATAAATTTATTTTGGAATTTATATCAAAAACAGGTCTATTGGGATATAAGCTTGTCATGCCCCGCTCCTAAGCATGCGGCAGTCCCTGATTACTTTCTCTTTTGGCCAAGAAATAAAAGCGCAATATCCTAGGTAGGTCGCTAGCCTTCTTGAATATCAAAGTAGTCAACAGTGAGAGCGAGGTAAACTAAATCATTACAATCACAACCCTCCGAGTCCAAATAGATAAAACCCAAATTTTTACTTACATAAATTCACCTTACGGCTCCAATTAATATACACTAAAAATACATCTAGATACGAAAGACTTCCAAAACGAGCCTGGGAGATGATCTTTGCCTAAGAACTGTACAATAAAAAATACCAAGGTCGGGAAGGGTAGTACATCAACGGAAAGAGGGAGGCCTACACCTACTAACCAATCTAAGCCAAATGATCTAAGGGTCAATCACACAGCCGTCTAGGGGATAGGTTCCATCAGGGTCGGTGTGCCATGGATCATGAAATGCAATAGACCCCTAGTTGCTCCCTTATACATTACCCAATATTGATGGGGAATCCATTTCCAGTAGTCTTCATTCTAATCCCATATCATCTTTTCAAGCTTTTCCAAAATCTGCCCATCCTGCAGTGCACGCTCATCTACCACCCAAGCTGAGTCTGTTGGACGATCTGGAGTGACCCATTCCTCTAGGTCTTCTTCTTTTTTGTCAGAGCTAGTGAGTGCCTCCAGCACCCATTCTTCCTCCTGCTCCTCCTCTAGGGGCTCCTCCTCCATAAGGTCCTCCTCCTCCTCTATCGGTTCCTTCTCTAGTCCATATTCGATTCTTGAAATGGGTTTGTGGTGGGGAGTTGATGCAGCCCGCATTGAAGACCAGCTCTCTCAACCAAGAAGATCGGCTCGCATTCAAGTTCGATGAAACCTCTATCAATGAAGTTGTCGATTCAACCGAGAAATCGTATTGATATCTTGAGTCCTTCCTGAAAGCTTGAAAGAAGATACATTGGAAGTCATGAAGATGTTATACTCTTTACTAATTTTCTAGTTTCAAAGTTCTTTAATGCTTTTAAGTTTTTAGGTTTTGACTTCCTAGTTTCATCGCTCTGTCTTTATTTCTTTAACAATGGTTTGTCTTTAATTTCTTTATAAGTCATCTAATTCCTTGTAAAGAGATAGCCAAATTTGATTAATGAAAACTTTGCTTTCAAGCAAGTTTCGTGAACCTTGTAGAGTTCATACCCTTGAAAACCTAAAAGAGTTTTGACTCCGTCCTAGAAAAGTTGGAGCTTTCCAAAGTTTGTATCCTTGAAGAGTTGCAGCCATCAATCTCAAAGAATCGATGCCCTTTCAACTTCCTTGGAGGCCTAGAAAAGCAACCAACGAAGTCTCTATCTTTTCCTGTTTTTGTTCGTTATTTTCGTCCACTTCCACCCCCAATTCGATCATCCTACAGTGATCATTTCAGAAAACTCCAAAAAGAGAAGTTGTAGATCGAGAAGTCTTTGTTCTTTTGGCTTTGGAATCAGGTCGATCCGATCTGTATTGACAAAGATATGACTATTCTCCTGAGCTTGCGCAGTGCTAAAATTTCTGTTCGTCCTATTTCCCGTGCGCGAGTCACTCTCCCGATCCTATTGTTCTAGTAGCCTACTTTGGGCTGCATCAGGAGTGAGATATATGGGTATCTCAGTGAATCTACTCCCTATATTAAAACTAGAAATACTTCCACTCTAGTGTCTCTATTCGCATCTCGCTCATCAATTGTCACCTCTAGTCAAACTACATAGCTTATGTCTCACATAGAACTTTATCATTTCTAACTCTCTCAAAAATGATTATTTTCCCCATGTAATGCTCTTTCACTCTCCCCCTCTATGAGTCAACCGGTCTATGATCGTGACTTAGCACTAAGCCCAAATCACCTATCAAATCAGGAATAGCCACAATCATAACATAATTCATTAAATAAATAAATGAATGATTAAATAAATAAATTTCACGTTTAATTAATTAAAGCATTTCACAACCGACCTGAGACCCTAGCTAAATTTCCTTAGCCATCATCACGTTCATAACTCGATGATCACCCGATGATGACTCAACAACGATTAAGGCCTATTAGCCATCCAATCGGTCCATTTGTCGCCACAATTGGCCTCATCCTCCAAATACTCAATTAGATCATCAAGTATGCGTAATAAATCTACTAAAGCGATAAGTACGTCTAATTGAGGTATAGGAGATTCACTCACCTCAATTTTGCTAAAACGGCAGTTGGCGCGAAGATCTGAGGCGGCCGCTATGACGAGGAAAATTTCTATTTTTTCCTTTTCCTTTTTCTTTTTAGCTTGTGTTGGGCTGGCTGAGGCAAGGCCTACTAAGCTTGGCCCAAGACTATAGAGGGAAGGCCCACGTTCGGAAGGCTTTGGCGAGGGTTTCAGTGATGACTACGGCAAGCTGGTTTTTGGCCTTGATGAGATGGCCAAGCTGCTTGGCGAGGTGGTTCGGGCGTCTGAGCGAGTGATCGACTTGGATCAGGGGTGGACCGAGCTGATCTTTGTCAAAGCCGGATAGGAAAAAATTATGTGGCTTGAGGCTATGGTTTTTGTTATTGTAGCTGCGGTTCGGGGCCAAGTCACGAGGCGAGAACCAAGTCCGTGACCGAGCAACAAGCTGGACGGCGCCGAGGAGCTGGCCGGGTGGCCCTAGCAAGGCAACTGTGTTCTCGGTAACTCGCGAGTCCAAGTAGGGCAAAATCGATTCGAGCTTGATTTCTCCAAAATTAGACCAAATCAATCAAATTAAAAGGTTAGGTATAACTCACGAGTCACCCACGAGTCGATTAGGGGCGATGACGAGATGGCCGAAACTAGAGCTTTGGCAGCTCGTTTTTTAGCAAAATAAGTTTTGACCAAAATCTAGCGAAACCTAAACCTTATATCAATCCAATCAAAAGCCAAAACAAAGGTACATGGGTGTCTAGGAATCGATTGGGAGTAGTGGCACAAGGTCTAGATTGAATGATTGGGAGAACTCACGAGTTGAAGCTCGAGAAGTTTTTCGGAAAATAGAGTGTACCATAATCGTGAGGAGCTTTTTCAGGGGTAGCCAGCGGCAAACCAAGTGGAGACGACGGCGACGGTTGGTCGAGTGTTGTAAACAGTGTTGCAAGCTTCACAACAGAACCAATGACAAGGCAAATGGAGCTCAGAGTTGGAAGAAAATGGTGCGCACAAGGGCTTGCCAGGCACAGGTGATAACATGGGCGAGGAATGGTCGAGGGCGAAGACAAGATCGTCAATGACAGGTAGCGGCCATGCAACTGTCGAGACGTCCTCCAACAGCTAGTCACAGGGCTGTTGGCAGCCTTTGCCGGCGGTTAGCTGGCCGTACTCGCCAACGGGACGGCTTAAGCGCTTGTGCGCCAACTGCTTAAAAAAATGCTAGAGAGAAGAGAGAAGGAGAAGAAAAAGAAGTTGGGCTCGCATGCGTGGGCTGGGGCTACTTCGCTTGGCTGGGCCAGGTCTGGCACTTACATGCCTGGGCTGAGTCCCGTGGACCTGGCCTGGTTCGCAAGAAAACCGAAATAAATAAAACAATAAAAATACCAAAAATAATAATATAATGTTAAATAATTAAAGAAAATTTATAAAATAATTAGAGAAATTTCCCAAAAACTTAGAAAAGCTTCCCAAAAATAGAACTATGTATTTTTGGGCCAAAACATGATCAAAATAATTATTGAGAATCCAAAACTAATTTTAGAAATTTCCCAACTCACACAGAAATTACAATAATTACCAGGAAAATTCCCGAGGCCCCTAAATTGCGATTCAAACGTATATTTTCATACAATAAAGTCCACAGAAGGCCGAGATGCGTCTATTACAAAGCTAGCTATTATTCTCATCCAGTAGAGTGTCAAGTTAACTATATTTGATTATAATGTTGGAACATTGTCCAATAGTGATGATCCATTGCTTAAGGATCCATCGAGCAATCAGAGTCTCATAAGGAAAGCTTACTTACAATGACAAAACCTGATTTATGTTATGATGAACAATAAAGATAAATGAATGAACAACCAAAGCATTAAACATGCAAAAAGTTGCACAAATTTATTTTATTGTTGATTTTAAGCAAGAGAACAACAATAAATGCTGATTGTAAAATAATATTTCATTCAAATAGGGAAATAAATAGAACCCATATGAAAAGTGAAGTAACAAGCCAATTTCTATCTTGGAAAGTATTGGTCTTCCTAAACTTCATTGAAGTTTCTTTCACATCATCTCCTTTTCACTTTTGTTTCACTTTCTTTATAAAAAAAGGAATGATGCCCGATAAAGTCTTGGTCTTCCTTGAGTTTATGGTCTATGTGGCAATTATAGTGCTGAACATTTGTAGTGAGATGGGTGGCACTGATTTGCTTAAGAGTGTTGATGTAGTAGTAGTTAAAGATTGGAACCGCTTGATAGGAGAATTTTAATCCTTTTGAACAAGCTTTTCCTGTTCATTAGTGTTATGTGCAGAGTGTAATTTCCAGTAGATCATATACTGTCAGATGGTGATTTGTGGCTCATATGGTTGGTGTGCCTGACTCTTTCTTGTTTAGTTCAAAGCACAATCTTTTGTTGTCCTAAAAAACAGACATAATTAGCCGCCTTTGATGACTTGTTGATGTATATGAAAAAGTCATGGCCTTCTAGAGTCTTATGGTTTATATATGTGATCCAAAAATATAATTTTCAAAAGCTACAATATCTTGCGATAATCTATAAACATTACAAGACAAGCACTTGTGGATGAAAAGTAATTTATTTAATTCCTCTAACCACTAATGAGCATCCTTGAAAGTCTTGATCTTTGTTTAATGTCTTTGGTAAAAGAAAATCTTGGTCTTTTCAGACTAAATAGTTTTCTCTTTCCATCAGCTCATTATCACTCAACTTCATCATAGCCCATATTGTTCTCTATAGTGACTCGTTCACCCATGACTCATTCTTCTTATACTAATTTCTATTATTGTTAATATTAAGGAAGTCATATGATGCATGGATATTCTATTAGTAATGGAAAAGGAAACATTCACATAGGGATGGAAGAGAAGGGATGTGAATATTTTCTAAATATTACAATGGACAAAAAGAACTTCAAATTGATTTCTCTGACCTAGTTTTGCATTTTCGAATGCCTCGATTTTTGTTTTGTTTAATATTTTTGGTAGGTGGAATTATTGGTCTTTTGGGATTTCTTTAGTCTACTCTCACCATTGGCTCATTGTCACTTAGCTTCACCATAACTCATGTTGTTCTTTACAATGATTGATTCACCCATGGCCAAGGAAGAGATCTTTTGCGTTCCTACTTGGCTTTCTCCTCATACTTTTTCCTAGTTTTTATAATTTTAGCAAGACATGCGACGTGTGGCAGGAGAGAGATTTGAAAAATTCCTACAAATTTCGGTCTTCCTATATTTAATTAGAGCTTCATTTACATTATAAATTTTTCTTTTTTTGCTTCACTTTCTATAGAAGAAAGTTGATGAGTTCTAGTAAAGTCTTGGTCTTCCTGTGATGCAGCCTGCAACCAGCTGGCTCATTTGAGAAGATCAACTCGCATTAAAGTTCGAAGTCCTTCACTGGCAAGAGTCTTCTCATTGATTTCAAGCTGTCATTTCCCAAGCATTGGAAGCTCGCAAGGACCTTGGGACAGTGAGAAGCATTGGAAATAATTTGCTTTTAATCACTTCTAGTTCCTAAACGTTTCTAGTTTTTATGTATTTTATTAATTTCAAGACTCGAATTTAATGTCTCGGTTTGCTTTATAAGCCATCTAATTCCTTGTACAAGATAGACGAATTTGATTAATGAAAACTTTGCTTTCAAGCAAGTATCGTGAACCTTGCAGAGTTCATACACTTGAAAACCTAGAAGAGTTTTCACTCCGTCCTAGAAGAGTCGGAGCTTTCCAAAGTCTGCATCCTTGAAGAGTTGCAGCCATCAATCTCAAAGAATCGATGCCCTTTCAACTTCCTTGGAGACCTAGAAGAGCAATCAACGAAGTCTATATCTTTTCCTGTTTTTGTTCGTCCACTTCCACCCCAAATTCGACCATTCTACAGAGCTTATTTCAGAAAACCCAAAAAGGATAAGTTGTAGATCCAGAAGTCTTTGTTCATTTGGCTTTGGAATCAGGTCGATCCGATCTGTATCGACAAAGATACAACTATTCTCTTGAGCTTGAGCAGTGCTGAAATTTGTGTTCGTCCTGTTTTTCGTGCGCGAGTCACTCTCCCGATCCTATTGTTCGAGTAGCCTACTTGGGCTGCATCATCCTGATACGCCAAGAAGTTTGAGATAGATTGAAGATCATATGTTGTGATGCACCTTATGTCCTCGAGTTAGATCGTTCTCCTTTTTCTTCAAATCAATACTTTTGGATGTCGTTTGAAACTAACAAACTTAGCCGTCTTTCATGACTTGCGGATGTATAAGAACATATGATGCCATTGTTAACTTTATCCTCGACAATTTAGGTTTCAAAAACATTGACAGAGCGACGATCCTTTGATGCGATTTCAGTGCCGTGATGCTCGAGGAGCTATCGAGCAGGCATAAGTTGGCATGAGATGGCTAGTTGCAAAATCCTCTATAATATGTACCATGTCATGATAAAGTTTGACATATATGTTTTCAAGTCTTTGCATATAGATGTCCAACTGCAAATTCATTATACAGTCTAAGTTCAAGTCTTGAATTGATTATGTATGAGCTTAAAATAGTGCATGATTCTGAATTCTCCGAAGTTACTATAAGTGGCATATCCACTTTGCATATCAACAAGGCATAATAAGAATTTGCTTCAAGTAATAATCGAGGAAAGGCGTGATACTAATTCATGTGCTTACTCAAAATAAATAGGTTGAATTTTTCTCAAATTTCTAAATCAAAGTCAATTTTGATTAGTTGTGAAGAAAAATTTCCACATCAAATTAGTTTGATCTCCCCACTCGAAAAAGCGAATCGAACTTTGCTTTAAGAAAGCAAAATCGGGCAAGACTTCTTTACTTTAAGAAAACAAGGTCATGAAAGACATCCCCATTTAAAAATGAGAAACAAATATTGATCGTGCAAGACCACCGCTTGACATAATATGACGGACTCTCTCTCTCTCTCTCTAGTTGGGAAAACCCCCAAGTCATTCCACGTCCACACGCGTCACGTGTTCCGCTCATGTGTATTAAGAGTCTCAACTGTTATTGATTCTTATAACTTACAGTATCTATGAAGTTATTGATAAAGTATTGGAAATGGTATGGGGCTAATTTTATGACAAAATCAATGGTACCATCCAAATCTTTGGTGTTCTTCTTTTCGAATGAAAAAATGGTGAACATTTTCATTTTAATCAAGTAAGAAGGTATGATTGCATTAATTATGTGTGACTTTTGAGCTTTTAATAATCGGGGGATAAGATGCAAATCAGTAGTACCACAGAAGTCCTTAATGCTATGCTTGATTGGACATGTGACAACAAAGGCCAAGGCAAGGTCGTCCCAGTTACATCGTCTTGTTTTAGTATGTATTGGACGGATCTTTGGTCACTGTTGGAGAACGTGACCCAATAATTGTTTTAGCATATACACAGCGTCCATGATTCCTCCCATCCTTGGGTACACTAATTAAAGTTATGCCAAGTAAGAACAACAAAAACTATTGAATTTATTGAATTATGTAATTTGGTTGGGCCACTGAAAAAAAAAAAATCCCTGCTTGACTCTTAAGTCGAGCTGACGTGGGCTTCTTATCTTAACCATGTAAGAATCAAGAACATGAAAACTACATATACTTAAACTACTTTGATAGAGAACAACAAGAGGAATTGGCTCGGTCCGATCCGAAGGGGGAACGTAATAGAAAATTCAGATTGGATTAGAAGTTAGATAAAGATCATAGTGTCCGAATCTGCACTGCTCTTCTGGGCAATAAGCAGGCAATTCCAACCCCGTCTGAGAAGGATCATCAAGGAAAAGTACCAAGAAAGTCCTAAACATTTTTCTGTTCATTAGTGTTATGCATAGAATATAATTTCCAGTAGATTGTATATTGTTAGATGGTGATTTGTGACTCTTTTACTATTGATAGAGTAAAACAAAGTAATTTGCTTAATAGATTGCTTGGTGCGCCTAACCCTTTTCTTGTTTAGCTCAAAGAATGTGCTTTTGTTTTCCTTACTGAACAGAGAAAATTAATCATCTTTCATGACTTGTATAACAAAAAGTCCTGACCTTCCTGAGCTTGTGGTTTACATATATGAACAGATATGTGATTTTGGGAGCTACAAATATCACCTCATGATCTCCACACATTACAAGATAGGCGTTTGTGGACGAAAAATTATTTATTTTGATTCCTCTAACCATTGATGAGCATTCTTGAAAGTCTTGGTCTTTATATAATATCTTTGGTAGGTGAAAGTCTTGGTCTTCCCGGACCTTATAGTCTTGACTCACCATTAACTCAATATCACTTGACTTCACCATAACTCATTATCGTCCTCCTGCTCGACAGTATTATCTCCTGCACATCCGAACCTAGTGCTTGTGCCTGCTGGATTGCTGTGCTTGATCTAATCCCGTTCACAGTCTGCTTCAGGAAGTCTACTTGGAATAGGTAAGAGACATCCATCTACTTGCTCTCTTTTTCCCCTTGAACTGATGCAGCCATAATTTTGCTTCCCAAAGTATCTGGTGGGCATTTATTCCACGAGAGCAACTTTCCCTTTCACTGGTCTGCTCTAGGAAGCTGTCATTTTGCATTTTACACTCCTAAATGCGAGTAGCTCTCTTATTTTTGTTGACCACCCCTTCTAAGTTCTAATTCATACTAAAGAATCTTTAGTCGGAAGTGAGTAACCTGCGCGAGGGTGAGAGTTTTGTAGGCTTTTTTAGCATCCATATATTCTCAGTATCCTTATGATTTAGATGTATTCGTTTTATGTTTTATTGGTGAATATGCGAAGGATGTAGGCTTTTACATGGCAATTACAGTGCTGAAAACATGCAACAAGGTGGCAATAATGCACAGAAGGATGCTGAGATGATAGGAAGTTGCTTGATAGGAGCATCATGGTCCTTTGAACGCAATTTTTCTTTTCATTCGTGTGATGCATAGAGTATAATTTGCTGTAGATCGTATACTGTCAACTGGTGATTTTTGACTCATTCACTACTTCAGAGTAAAATAAAGCAACTTGCTTAATGGATTTGTTGGCATAAATGCCTGACCCATTTTCTTGTTTTGCGATGAATGAAATAGACCACAATTAATAGGGCCAGCAAAATAAGCATCTTTGCGATTTGCATCAATTAAAATAAATGATTTTGAAAAATGAAATTGATGCAATCCAAAGTAAGCTACTCGAATAATATGATCGGGAGAGTGACTCGCGCACGGGAAATACGACGAACAGAAATTTCAGCACTGCACAAGCTCAGGAGAATAGTCGTATCTTTGTCAATACAGATCGGATCGACCTGATTTCAAAGTCAAAAGAACAAAGACTTCTCGATCTACAACTTCTCGTTTTAGAGTTTTCTGAAATGAGCACGGCAGTATGGTCGAATTTGGGGTGGAAGTGGACGAAAATAACGAACAAAAACAGGAAAAGATAAGAGACTCGGTTGGTTGCTCTTCTAGGCCTCCAAGGAAGTTGAAAGGGCATTGATTCTTCGAGATCGATGGCTGCAACTCTTCAAGGATGCAGACTTTAGAAAGCTCCGACTCTTCTAGGACGGAGTGAAAACTTTTCTAGGTTTTCAAGGATAAAAACTCTACAATGTTTACGATACTTGCTTGAAAGCAAAGTTTTCATTAATCAAATTCGTCTATCTCTTTACAAGGAATTAGATGACTTATAAAGAAATTAAACACAGACCATTGTCAAAGAAATAAAGACAGAGCGTTGAAACTAGGAAGTCAAAACCTAGAAACTTAAAAGCATTAAAGAACTTTAAAACTAGAAAATTAGTAAATAGCATAATATCTTCATGACTTCCCATGTCTTCTTTCAAGCTTTCGGGAAGGACTCAAGATATCAATATGGTTTCTCGGTTGAATCGACAACTTCATCGGTATTCAACCACTTCATCGATAGAGGTTTCGTCGAGCTTGAATGCGGGCCGATCTTCTTGGTCGAGAGAGCTGGTCTTCAATGCGGGCTGCATCAGAAATATTGAGGATCGTCCCCACTATGGCATCTGACTTTCTGTTCTACATCTGCAGGTCATCAAAGGCAACTAACTTTGTCTGTTTGTTAAAGAGTAAGAGAAGCACGTCCCCTAGGCCAAACAAGAAAAAGCATCAGGCTCGCCAACTACTCCAGTATGCAAGTTGCTTAATTTTGCTTTACAAATAGTAAGCGAGTCGAATATCACCAGCTAACAACATATAACCTACTGCAGATTACGCACGCACTACGCTAGTCGCTAATGATGTGGAAAATTGTGTTCAAAAGACCCTGGAATTGATTAGAGCTTATTTTCCTGTGGACCGAAAGAAAAGAAGTTTCTTTCTCGTTAATATTTTTTGTCAAGGTGCTTCACTTTTGCTCCATATACACATGGAAATTCTCTACTTTCGCTACACTTTCCAGACAAAAAGGCACATGGTACTCAAAAAGTCTCTGCGGATATTCTCTCAACATTAAGAAATAGGCACTTGTGAACAAGAAATATTTTATTTTGATATCTCTAAACGCTGATGTGCATCTTTGAAAGTTTGTCTTTATGGCACTGGTGAAAAGTCTTGGTCTTCCTGGACTTTGTAGTTTTCTCTCTCTATTAGCTTATCATCACTTAGCTTCATTATAACCTATGCTTGTCCCCCTGCTCAACAGTGTTCTCTTCCTGCTCGTGCTCACTGGATTGCTATCGTTGATCTAATCCCCTTAACCGGTCTGATCCAGGAAGCCTACTCAAAATAGGTAAGAGACGTCTATCTTCTGCTCTCTTTTTCCTCAAACTGATACAGCAAGAACTTCGCTTCCTAAAGCATCTGGTGGGCATTTGTTACACGAGAGCAACCACCTATTCTTTCCGTTCACCGGTCTGCTCCAGGAAGTTGTCATTTTATATTGTACAATCCTAAAAGTGAGTAACTCTCTTATGTTTGTTGACTACGTAACCCTTCTAAGTTCTAATTCATACTAAAGAATCTTTAGTCGGTCATTTTAATATTAATTAGTGGGACTGGGGAAGACATAAGTCCATTGATTTCTGCTCTACATATTTTTTTCCTTTGAGCCAGAGGTTGATGCAGCGAATTATGGTCTCAGTACTTGTTTTACGATAATAACAAAAAGTACGAATGAAAAGTAAACATTTACCATTGTGCATGCACACCACGGGAAATATAGAGAGCGGAGAGGGGAAAAAAAATACAAAGTCACCACCTAAAAGAAGTGAATTGTTCAGACCAAAAAATAAAAAAAAAATCATATTGTTAAGCAGATAAAATGTGGCTCTAACCTCCCTGTGAATTTTTCATTATGATGTTATTAAATTATGGAAAACTCGTAATTTTTTCTTAATCATAGATTAGTGAAAGACGAAAAGAAAAGAGGAACATTTGCTTTCACCCTAGGTAGGCAACCTTCTTGTTTGTTCTTCGTACTGATGATAATCATCTGATCACCATTGCCTATGATGGAAAACACGTGATTTCTGGGTCAAGTGCACATCTTTCCAAACGATACCAAATACAAAATGTCCAAAGAACGAGTCTAGAGAGGATGCCTTCCTCTGCTCCACAAAAGGATCTACGTTTGGTCGTCCGGATTTCTAAATGGGATAAGACTGGATAGGATAGGATAAGAAATCCATGGATTTCTTCATATCCCATCCACTGTTTGGTGAATTACAGATTTAAAGTCGGATATCCTCATATCCTATCCAATCTACTGTTTGGTGAACTACGGATTTAAAGTCGGATATCTTTATATCTTATCAAATCTGTCATTTGATAAACTACGAATTTAAATTTATATATTTAAAAATAATAACATTAGGCAAGTACAAATTTGCAGGTTTAATATTCACAAAATCATCCAAAATAATATATTTATTTCAAAATAACATATTCTTATTGAATTTTATGATTACACATTGTTCTTTTCCGTTCATTTGAAAGAATCTTTTGATTACCCCATTCAACATTAAACATTTTTAGAATAACCTCAATTTCAATATATTCACTTTGAAACATGAATTGTTTTTCTCTCTTACAAGTTTGTCATTTATTTCCATTTTGCTACAAGTCCAATACCAAATCAAGCAAATATTCAATTAGAGCAAAGCATAAAGTCCAAAATTCATTCGTTTTTTTCTCAACTGCTACGAGAATGCAATGACAATTAATCACCTTAAGAAACGATCTTTGAACAATTCACATTTATAAAAAAAATTACAGTTCGTCGCTTTCGTAAAATATTAATGTGAATCGGAGAGCTATCGAGAAAAAGGTTTTGACGTCGACACTTTGAATAAGAGCTTATTCAATTGAGTTTAAAACTTTTCAAGGGTCTTCTCATTTTTTACACTAAACTAAAAATGTTTATTCAAAATGGAAAATCTAAATTTGGTTTAAGACTTATAGAATAAATACTATATGAAATAAATTGTGGTCAACCACCTGACATTCTTTATTATTATTATTATTATTATTATTTTCGAATATTTTAATTTTAATTTTTTGTATTTTTTAAAAATGAATTTTTGTATTTTTTTATAATTTTTGTATTTTTTGAATTTTTTTGTTTAGTAATTTTTTTAATTTGAAAAAATGGACTTCGGACCTGGTCGAGGAAAATCCGTCCTACTCTCTGACCGGACCTAACAAAAGTGTTGGAGACGTCTGTGGGTGAATGACGGAGAAAGAAAAAAGCAAAGAATGATTTTATGTTTCGGATAAAAGAAATCCTATCCCACCTTATCTCACCCTCCCCCTGGGATTTTTTTATCCGGTTTATATCCCTTCTATATCCGACCTTATCCTATCCTAGACAGCTACCAAACACGGGATAGGATAAAACATATCCTATCATGGTTTTTATCCGGTCGACCAAACGCAGCCCATGGGTTGTATCCGAAGATATGGAAATGGATGTTTTTATGTCAGCAACAGAAGCCCAAGCTCATGGAATTGTTGGTCTTGTAGCGATTGAATAAAAAAATAGAAATAAGTTTACACAAATCGCAGATTTGAGATTTTCTCTTCTTACTTATTATCGGGTTTAATAGTATTCTACTATCCATTAAATAGAGAAGTAATTCATAATCATCCCGATTCTGTGCTTAGGGTTGCTCGTCCACCTGAAGTGGGAGTACCTTTGTCAAAAGAAAAAGGAGAAGAATCAATTCTAAGCTAGGGGATCCCTTTCGATAATCGATCCCCTTTCTTCTCTCTTTCCCGAAAAGCTCCATGCTGGTCAACTGGACAAATTCATGCGATAATTTAATAGAATTTTAGAATTCAAAAATAAAAAAAAATAATAAAGAAATAGAATTCAAATACAAATAGACTAAATAAAAATTTAATAAATAAGACAATATAATATTAATAAACAAATTCAAATAAAAAAGAAAATATTCGAAATTTAGTAGAATTATTATTATTATAATATTAATATAATTAATATAACTTGTAAATTGAAGTGGAATTGACCTGAACAGAGTATATGGCCTCAGGATTCTATTTTATCATCAGTCCAATCACCGTTCACATTTTTTCTTTTTCTTATCAATCATTAGATCTCTTTACTTGTATGACTTAGATGTCTCGTCTTTTTTGAAAAAGTGATTCGTTGGATGGGATTTGGTATGATACTTATGAGATCGATGATATCGATGAGATTAATATTCAAATATTTCTTCTTAGAACATATTGAGTTGACCCCATAAGCGGGACCACTACCCCATAGCATGTTGCCACTAGAAGTAGAACCTGTATTTCTTCTAGAGAATCTCCTAATTTTTCCAGAGCAACTAAAAAGAGATTGTTTAACCAGAAAGAATTCAGTTCATATGTAGGGCACCTATCCAAAAGTTTTCGTAACTTCATGATGTATGATGGAATCATCCAAGATTTGACATTTTCGAACTATGTCTATAACTCACTATAGGCTCGGGAAACAAAGAGAAGATGTGTACGAACGATATATGTAGCAACAAGAAGAAGGTAAAGGATTGAATAGAGGAACTCCCGAACATTTGGAGATCTCAGATGGGTCGATATCAATGGTGACTCATTATTTCGATGAATCATTTCTTCGGACAGAAGAAGATTATGTAAACACTTACTTGAAATCTCACTTATCAGATTCCATTGTGGAAGATAGAATTTTTTTGAAGAATTTGCCGTGATATACCTGATCCATGCATAATATCATGAAAAATGGATATAATTTTTTTACTGCTACTTAGTATCGGTAATAGGTCTGAAAAAGTATCTAAAAAATCTCCAATTTAGATATTTGTACCTTGTTGAGGTAAGGAACCATGGCATATATGTTTGGAATAGATTCCATTTTGAGAAAGTTGAAAAAACACTATCTTGTTGAAAGGTTCTATACATCTATCCTTTATCAATGCATTTCTTTAGACAAAGACTCCATTGTTTCCTCTTTTCGGATAGTAAATATTTCTCAGAACATGGAGTGTGAGTCAAACCCATATTTGAATTGAAATTGAGATAACGATACAAGTTCTTCCCTTCTGAATTAGATAGATCCTGACGTTTTCGAGATGCTCCTAATAACCAACGAATGGCAAGTGCTTTTCCTTGTGTGGATCCTATTTTAATGGGAATTTGATGAGTCGATCTACTTACACGTCTTGCTTTTACTGCTATATCGAGAGTTACTCTACATATTGCTTGACGTAAAACGCATAGTGGATTTGTTTCTGTCTTTTGTTAGGATAACATGCATTTTGAGGGGAGAGCAATGTGTTTCTTCTCATTCCAGTGGACCTCGCCCTCTACTCAAGCCAATACCATTGAGTTGTGTCTGCTTATGGACAAGAAGAAAATGGCTAATCTTTATCTTCATAAGTATGCCTTCTTGTCAAGCCCCATCCTGGATAGAGAGCACATGCTCTCCAAATGATCATGAATCCTATGACGTTTAATGAGAGAAGATGCCTTCCTACTGCACAAAAAGAATAGATGAACAGATGGAAACACTGGGTCGAGAGCACATCCTCTCTAAAAATATTCGCTCATTGATTCATTGTTCGTATGATATAACAACTTGCGTTTTGAATTAGTTGGTGTGCCCGACTCTTTTTCTTGTTTAGCCCAGAGCTAGGTGTTTTATTTTCCTTACTGAGCAGACAAAATAAGCTGTCTTTGAGGACTTTAAATGCTCATTCGCATTGAAATAGGAATCCGGAGTCTTGTTATATCTTAAACAAGTGCAAATTTTAGGAACTACAACAGCTGCATGAAAGCCTACATTGATCACATATTCACCTATAAAGCAAAAACAAGACATTGAAATCACCAAAATACACAAGATGTATGGAAGAAAAATAAGCAAAAAACAATCATGAATAATAAATCTTGACTACGTTAAGCGTGCGCACTCTAATTTGCCAAAAAATAAGGCCGTCGGTAACCAATTACACCCAAAAGTCATAGTCGGAAGAAAAAGGAGAAACAATTGACAAAACTGTCGCGACCTACTCGTAGAGGGGTCGCCCTTCAGGGGGAATAGGTTTAGAAATATTGTCTATAAGGAGATTCAAATCGGCATCCCTAAAAGATGGCTTAATCATCTGATCGTAATCCGATCTGACTCATGTAGCGTTGGAAAATCTTACAAAAATTATAATAGTGGAAATCATTTAAGGAGCCACCACTTGCCTATTAAGGTTGGCTAGAAATCATATGAAAGCATGGGAGAATACTTCATTTTCTACGCAACTAGAGATTTGAGGACGGGGACTTGATTACACTACTAAGTAAACTAGTGCCCTCTCGGTAACTAGGCTTGATTATCTTTTGTTAACCAAAGTGTTTGCCTATAGTCTTTTATCCACTCTCAGACTAGTCCACTAATTGATCATGCATTATCTCTTTTTTTAAATCCTAACCATGTTAAAAGAAAAATAACAACCAATGTAATGAAAGTGCGCAAACAAGTATAGTCGAAAAGAAATGCGCAATCAACAATC
Source organism: Melaleuca alternifolia (assembly GCA_019926035.1). Lineage (NCBI taxonomy): Eukaryota > Viridiplantae > Streptophyta > Magnoliopsida > Myrtales > Myrtaceae > Melaleuca > Melaleuca alternifolia. Next base: position 84,129 of record JAGKPW010000078.1, read on the forward strand.
ATAATATTGTCTCTAAAAGAAAAATCAAACAAAATACTCCTCAATGTAAAGCTCTAAGAGCTTATTCAAGTGACTTTAAAATTTTTGAAGGGTTTTCTCATTTTTATGTTAAATTAAAAAAATTATTCAAAATGGAAAATCTAAAACTAATTCAAGACTCATAATATTAATACTAAAAATCTATGAAATCCATTGTAGTCACCCATCTGGACATTTTTAATTTTTTTAATTTTCTGAAGTTTTATAATTTTAATTAAAATGGAAATTAGGTTTAAAAAAATTATTTCTGAATTATTGCATCTTTTTTGGAATTATTTCTAAATTTTATTGTTTTCTAATTTGCGAAATTTTTATCTTTAAATAATTTATTATTTATTATTTTTAATTCGAAAACAAAAACTTCGGATCGAGTCAGGCAAACCTTATCCAACTCGCTGTCCCATACCCTAATGGGCTAGGTTGGGTCTATGAATTGGGCCAAGCTTATGGCCCAAATCAATTTTTTAAAAGGTTTTAAACTAAATTACAAAAACCTAGCCCAAAAATGAAATAGGCCCAAAACTAGAATAGGAAAAAAGACTAATCTTATAAAGAAACCAGCCCAAAAAGCCTTCTATCCCACCAAATTAGATCAGCCCAATCTATTAAACCAGCCATTCCGATCCAGACCTAATTATCTAGCCCAAACCACAAAAAATATATTTTTATTTTATTTTATTATTTTATTTTTTGTTGTTGATGGTCTTCTTCCCCACGTTTTTCTTCATCTTCAATGGAGCACATCATCAAAGAGAAACAACAAAGAAACTTCACCACACAAATTTAATTCGGAATTTTGGCCAATCCAACTCAATGGCTAGCCGTCGTTGAATAACTCCGACAAGGGGTTCCAAGCACCAAAATCCCTCATGCTCAGCATACAAAACACACGCATTAAAATAAAATAAAATAAGAACTGACTGTGGCGGCCTCTAAGCGCGAGCAACGCAAGATTTCTGTCAAAGCAAGATGTGTTAAAGAGACCTTTTCAACCAAAACTTCTCCAAGCGTTGTGCTAAAACTTCTCTTCTCTTTATGAACGAAATACTCCTTTTCAACCAAAAACCGAAGCCTCCCCCCCCCCCCCCCCCCCGCCGTTTTTCTTTTGCTCTCCAAGCGTTCTCTTTTATTCTCTCCTTAGCTCTTTAGTTTTTGCTCGTCCCCTCTTTTTTTAATCCTTGTTCTTTTTCCTTTCCCAATATCTTCTTTCCCTTTCTATTCATTATTTCCTTTTTTGTTCTATTTCCTCTTTCTAGCTCAATTTTTCCTTCATAAACTTATGTCCTTTCTTTTTTATTTTTGTTTCCATTTTTTGTCGCTCAATGTTTCATTCCTCTGCCGCCTTGAATATGTTTTCCCTTTTTTTTCTTTTTATTTTATTTTATTTTTTTAAACACTTTTTTTAAAGGGAAATTTGAGATATCAACAGCTACCCCTCTTTGAAAGAGAGCTTGAAGAGGTTTCTTTCAAAGATAAGGTGACGTCTCAAATTTTCCTGAACCCATTTTTCTCTTTTTTCTTTTTTTCTTTTTCTGTATTTTTGTATTTTCGTGTTGTTTATTTATTGATTCTTATTTATTTATTGTGGCCTTATCATGTAACAATGGTCTTGACCGAAAGAAAAGGAAGTCTCATGATGTAACAATGGGTTTCGACTGATGTGAAATAAAAGAAGTCTCACCATGGAACAATGGGTGTCGACTAATTGGGAGAAATCTCACCGTATAACAATGGGTTTCGACTGATGTGAAATAGAAGAAGTCATGTAACAATGGGTTTCGACTGATTGGGAGAAGTCTCACCGTGTAATAATGGGCTTCGACTAATGTTAAGAATTCTCAACATGTAACAACCGGTTTCACCTAATCTTAAGAAGTCTTACCGTGTAACAGCATATTTCGACTAATGTACAATCATTCAAAATCCTGCTGGCCTAAAAAGCCTTGAGATATTCTTCATATGAAATTGGTGAATTTTTTTAATTTTTACAGATCTATCCGTCACTAAATTTTGAAATGGTTCTTGCACATCAAACAAAATTATGCCATAATGATCATTTTGGGAACGAAAGCATGCCAAGCAAAAATCAAGGCTATTATGAACATTATCCAAGAATTATCATTGATGAAAGATCATTAGTTGCATAAGCAAAATCAATTCATTTAATCATTTGGAGATATCATCAATTATCAAATTCCTTTAAGATTAAATCATATGAAAAGTTTATTAAACATGCCAAATGAGGAATCCTTAGTTAGAAAGGGCTTCTCATATACTCTCAAGAAAAATACTATTTGATCCCATCCATTGACGAGGGAAATATATTTGGTCACTCAATCATCTCACATAGACAACATCGAAGGCTTTGAGAATCATTCGCAATAAGTACACATCAACCAATCCAAGATGTCTTTTAAAGGACAACAACGTGGGCTTGGTTATAGCTTCAATAACGGATAAGCATCATTGGCTAAGAAATAAAATAATCATGGATCATCATCTTCATCGGCTTTACAAGTCAAGAAATCTCAATATGAGATAAGACAACCTTGTCCTCACTTCTTTAAGCAGCAACTTTTTCAAGATCTTTATTTTCACTCAGATCGTCATGATCAGAAGAGACTTTGGGAAATGGTTCTAATGTTGGTTTAGTAAAGGATAATAAAGGCTTGACAAAATTTTTAAGAAAAGGGAATTTATGAGTTGGTGATAATCGTGGCAGCATCGTCATGTCATCCTCATTTTTCGTCTCGAAAGTCCTTAAGCTTATCAATCAATCATAAGAGCTTCGCTCTTTTCTTTAATAAATTTTGCATTTGGAACGATTTTCTTTCCAAGAAGTGATTTTCAAGAGATTGATACTCAACACAGCTTTCTTTTTCTTCTTTCTTTTTCTTTTTTTTTTGATATGGACATTGGCCTTGCTTTGACCAGACATGTTGCTTTTTTCATGCCCCCTAATTTTTGCTTGACTCTCTTTTTTACATTTAAAGTTGTTAGGATATTCGAGATTCTTTTTGCATTGGCTTGCCCTAGTGTGGGGAGACCACTTGCGTTTTAGAAATGATTTTTTTTAACAACTTGGCTAATCAAACGATATGAGAGTATGGGTAGAGAAAGAAATGATCCTATTCATTTCAGGATATTTCGAGCTTCCATAAAAATTTTCCTAGAGTTACCACAAAAAGATTAATGCAAGTGAAAACAAAAAAACTTTTCTTATCCTTTTCACCAAATAATGTCTACCAAGTCTCCATATTAGCCCCCATTGTAGGGTGGTTCTTGACAGGGGTAATTTCTAGAAATTCTCCATGAATAATGGCTCAAAAGGTTTGACTGTGATAACCTGTAGTGTATATGATAGAGGAAAGAAATGCATCTTTTCATGTTGGTCCATATATTACGTGCGAGTAAATCCCTCATCCCTAAATGACATGGATATTCTTTTCTCACTTAAATCTCGATGTGTTTAAAGGGCATGTTTGGGAATGGCTTGCCTTTCCTCATTGTAAGTATTTTTCATTTGGCATGATTAATCATTTCCTTTTTATTTTCTCAATCATCGAAGTGGATTCTCCTTCTCTCATGAAATTTTGATTTAGGACAGATGTTTACTCAACAATCAAACTAATTTTAGACCCAAAAGGAAAAAAAATGAAAACATTTTCACTTACTTTTTTTATTACATCTCAATTTTCTATTTGTTTTCAGAAAAACCTTTTTTTTTTCTTTTTTTTCTTTTTTTGGGGAAAAGAGAACTTTCCTGTGACATGGAGACTGGATCGTACTGTAAAAGAATAAACAGGAATATATCAATTGAAAATCTCTTTAATGAATGTGAAATTGGGAACGACGTGACACTACCTTTCCTTTGCACCCGATTTTTTGTGGTATCCATGGTTTTCTATAATTGATGGTGATTCAGACTTTGAAGGTTATAACATCATATTTATCTCATTGATTAGGACTTTTTCTCCTGTAAAATGAACACATATGCACATGTGCATGATATGCATGACTTAGATTGCATCAAATGACTCTCTTGCAATTGGCAGCACTAGTTTTGCCGAATGAAAAAGATTTTGTTTTATGTCTCAGGACTTTCAACATTCATCATTGAATTCGATCTTAGCATTCTTCTTCAGAGGCTTGAAGAATGGTTTGACTGTTTCTGATAAGTGGCAAATAAACCATGCCACATAATTCAATCGTCTTAAAAAGTTCTAAACTTCCTTTATAGTAGAAGGGGCTTTAAGATCACAAATAACTTTAACTTTAGACTGGTTGATTTCAATGCCTCGATTACTAATCATAAATCCCAACAACTTCCTAGACTTTGCCCCCAAATACACATTTTGAAAGGTTAATTCTCAGCTTAAATTTTCAAAGTCGATCGAATAACTTTCTGAGCATAATAAGTTGCCCCTGCATTTTTCAGTCCAAAGTGTATTACTTTATAACATAATGTCCCCCATGGAGTCATAGATGAGGTTTCTCTTTTATCATCTTCTTTCATTCCGTTAAGATCATTTGAGTAAATTAATCTTCATAGGAATTTTGATTCAAGATGGATAACCCATCAATTCGAAAGACAAATCTTAGATACAAATGATATTTAAATTCTTTGTGAAAAGCTTGTGTTCTCTTCCACCTCTATATTTTTGTGTTCATTTTCATGGAAATATCAAAGATCTTTTCTTTGCAATGAAATTTATTATTATTATTATTGTCTTTGAGGAAAATGGTACTTACTTGCGACAGGATGACTTGGTAACCCTGTAATGAATGAAAAAGAACATATCAATTAAAAACCCTTTTGGAAAATATAAAATTGAGAATGATACAACATTACCCTCCTCTTGTGCTTGTCACTCAGGTGCTAATGTTTCCTATTAAAAGAAAATAGAATTGTGTCAGCAATGATATCAAAACGAGTGATTGGTGGAAATTATTTTTATTGCATACAATAATCCACAAAGTTGAATTGCTTTTATTTTCAAATAATTTTTTGAAGAGATATCCGATCGACAAGTAGTTCCAAAAATTTAAATGTGGATCATTAAATGTACTTCCAAGTTGTCTTGAAAATCTTGTTATCAAATGGGCCATTCGAATGTTATCGAATTCACCAAGCAAATGTCAAAGTTGAAATGAAAGGGGTGCTCCATGTTTCAACATTAATATATTGTTCCTTAAATGTCATGTTCCAATTTATTGCACCAAAATGGATACTTCACTAAGATTGTGCTTTCTTGGTAGAAGTTGCTGCTCAGGCAATCAATATACACCTTTTCCTACAAGAGATTGGACATGTTACTTGCATTTGAAATTGGAACAAAACTGGTTTATGAGCGATACATTCTTTTTGTATTGAATCGATTAACTCTTTTCATCCAGTTTCTTGGATGGTGATTACTTCCCTTTGAATGATCTGCCCCATTTGTCACATCCATTTTAATTCAAAGATAGAACTGGACATCTCTTAGTGGTCATTTCAATATGTCATTACCTGTAAACACAGATAACTATGTTAGTTTATAAGCAAGTTGTTTTAACTTTTGGAACGAATGCATCCTTTTTCCTTTATGAAAGGTGCAACCCTAGATAAGGATTGTTCTCTTCATGCGGTCTTATTGCTTGTTGGGGACTTGACCATCATTAACCTTTTTTTGTCCTTTCAAAGCCTACACAAGTAAGGAGACAAGTCATTCATGAAGTAAATCAAATCTAAACAGGAATGATTATAACCTTTTGCTCGAGGGTAACATTTAGTGATTGATTCTTGCTTGTGTACATTCACACCTTGAAGTATTATTTGACAGGCCACCAATAATCATTTCAAGCAGGATTAAGGGTGCGTTTGGCTTAGCATTTGGGGAAAGCCATTGAGAAAATGCAAACGCCTTTAGCTTGAAGAGGTTTAGTAAAATGCAAATGCTATTTGGTAAATTATAATTGAAAAGTGCATTGAAATGCAACTTTGAGGAAATGCTATTTAGTAAAAATATATTTGGAAAGTTGTTTGATTTAACTAATTTTTTAAATTTCTTAACTTTAATTTGTTTGAAATTGAAAAAAATAATGACATAAATATATTTATTTCCACGTTTAGAGTAATGTAATTTATAAATTAAAAACTACTATTAAAGGGAAGTGAGAGGGAGGCGGAGCAGGGGACGACCGAGAGGGAGAGGGAGGCAAAGCAGGGGACGACGAGAGGAAGGCGAGAGGGAGGCGGAGTAGGGGACGAGATAGGAAGGCCGAGCAGGCGAGGACGAGAGGGAGGCGAGAGGGAGACAGAGCAAAGGATGACCGAGAGGGAGATGGAGGCGAGAGGGAACGACGAGAGGGAAGCGAGAGGGAGGCAGAGCAGGAGAGGACGAGAAGGAGGCGAGAGGGAGGCGGAGCAAGGGACGACCGAGAGGGTGAGGGAGGCGGAGCAAGCGACGACGAGAGGGAGGCAAGAGGGAGTCGGAGCAGAGGATGACCGAGATTAAGGTGGACGACTGAGAGGGACGACCGAAAGGGAGGTGAGCAGAGGTGAGAGGGATGATTGGAGCAAAGGACGACCGGAGGGAGGCGAGGGGTACGATAGAAGTAGAGGACGACAGGAGGGAGACGAGAAGGACGACGGACGAACAAAGCAAAGGATGACCGAAGGAGGAGCACGCGAACGACCGAGGAGTGGAGGCGGAGAACAAGCTGCAGAAAAGAGAAGACAATAAGAAGAAATGCATCTTTAGGGCTTCTCAAGGGCAAAAATGGAATATTGGTAATAAATGATGGTAAAATGAGAACGAGCTATAATTTTTATTAAACAAGGGGACTTGCATCCCGAAAATGCAAGTTTCAAATGCACCTCTAGAGATGCATTAGCCTAAAGGCCTTTGAAGGGCATTGGAGATGCAATTGCATCTCCAAAAAGTTGGCCAAATGCTGAACCAAACAGTCTGGCATTTGGCCAAAGTTTTTTACACCCCCAAAGTAGCTTTCAAATGCTGAACCAAACGGAGCCTAAGTGCTAATAAATTGTTGAAGGCACCAAAAATCACAGCTGCTAATACCTTTATAGCTCTTAGTATGTTATGGTCCAGTCCTCTTCTTATTCATTTGACAACATCAATTGATTCAATCTCATAAGACCTATTTTCGAATGGATATGATACTTTCTTGAAACTTGATCGAGCTAAGATAGGTGTTATAGCACATGTTCTCCCCATATTCTCCTGCTAGGTAGTAAATCTCAAAGACAATAAACACCTATCAGAAGAAGCTGATGAAAGTACCATTTGATTAATTCTTTTCCAAATTGTTAGGTCCAGCAGTTTCAAATATTCGAGACATAATGAGAGATGCATCTCATGTGTCATTTGAATTCATGATTTTGAGTATCCAGAGAGTCCAGTGCAAGGTTGGACTTGCATTATTTTTCATCCTAGGATTACAACTTTATAATTTTTTGTGGAGGTATTTGATCAAGAATCTATTTCAAAATCCAATTTTAAAATTGTCCCTTTTTGTCTCAATCCATGAATGTTTTTGTTCCAAATCTTTCGAGAAACTCTTGAATATGAGAAATAATTCTCATCCTAACTTTCAAGTGTATTTCCTTAGAAGCAATCATCAAGAACAACCTACAAAAGGAAAATCATGTCAGTTCATAATTAAAAAAAATATATGATTTGTCAATGAGGTCGCCTCTTACAATGAAAGTAAGGAGACGACACTTGTTTCGCTACCCCTGTTTACGAAAATTTAGTATTCACCAAAATTTTATCGTAAGAGGAAATGTCATTAAAAGATCGATTTGCAACCATCAATCGAACATCCATTCTATTACAAAAGTTTCATAGACAAAATGTGTCATTGATTTTGAGAACTTGATTTGTAATTTCACTTTTCTAAAATTGGGGCAATTCTTATTTTAAGAAATCAATACACAAATGTGATTTGATTTCCAATTCTAAATTATGAATAAGAAATAATTTCTTTTAAAATGTGATTTTAATTCCATGCCCAAAAATATAATTTTGACTTGGAAGAATTTTTGCACAAAGTGAAAACGCACAATTGAAAAACTTACAAAAAAACCATCTTCTTTGTAGGGGCTACACCGAAGGTGTTTAAAGTTTACATTCAAATTTACCATAAAGAGTGGTTGCCAAAACTTTCAATTTAAAGCCTAGATTACCTAGGACATTCGATTGATTTCTGCAAATTTCCAAAAAATGAAAATTTTAATCAAAATTGAACAAGCAAGGGGATAAGTCATACTTACAGCTGGTGACCAATTTCTCATTTTTTTAATCACGTAGACATGTAGATGTACATGTGAGGTTCACTAAAGGGTGAGATTCTAAGGGTTCAAGGTTCCCATTTCAATTAGATCAACAGAGTTTCCCCCACTCCGCGTTTATGTCGGACAGTTCTCTTTATCACTCATCAAAATGAGCGAGACCAAAAGGAGATCACCACGAATCATGTGATCCACAGTTTCCTCCTTTTGGCACCTTCTATGGGTTTCCTTAAACAACCGGAGTTTTAGGTTGTAGGTTGTGTGTGCAAGGTGTAGTGCTAAAGCTTTTAAAAACATGCATATCAGTTTATATTCAAACAACGCTTCAATAACACCCACAAATGCATACATTCCTACACCTCCTTGCAAAACAAATTGGTTAACAAACACTCCATCCCTTATGACTCCCAATCTGCAACAACATTTAACACATTGTGAGCGGACTTACTATATCTTCGTGTAAGCACTGCCATGAAAACTCGTTAATTAACACTCAACCAATTTAATTAGGCCTAAGTCCACAAGTCCCCAGTGGAGTCGTCAAGCTGTCACGACCTACCCGCAAGTTGATGGGTAGGTCGGGACAGATAGCATGTAACAAAATTGATTAGAGTACCCACAACAAATAGCAAGAGAGAAAGAAGAAGGAGTGGAGGAATAAAGAGAAGGAGAAGAAGGAGAATGTAAAAGAAAAAAAAAACAAAGAGGGGGCAGTAGATTTTCTATTGTAACAGAAACCCTACACCCATTGTGTTTATATTAAATATAAATTGTCTATGACAATAATACCCTTATACAAGTTAAAGAAATAAAACTCTAAAAATGAAAGAATAACTCAATTCAAGTAACTTAACACTCCCCCGTAAGCTGGAGAATATAGGTCACCCATGCCCAGCTTGGAACAACCAACAACTAAAGTAGGACAAAATAATCCTTTCGTGAACATATCAGCAAAATGATCTCTGAAGGCAACGTAATGAATAGCAACCAACTTCTACTTCACGGTATCACGCACAAAGTGACAGTTAACTAATATATGCTTAGTTCGCTCTTGAAAAACATGATTCCCAGCAATATAAATAGTTGTTGATTATCACACCAGCATCAAAAGAAATATCGAGATGTGTAACAATAAGATTAATTAGTTTCCCAACTAGACGTTGATATTGATGCTTGTCTTTAATTTCATTTCCATCTCAACTCCAAACTTTTGATTTGGATCGATAGGAGTATCAACTGGCTTGGAAGCTAGTGTACCCGTCTCAACGAAAGTAACAAAAGATTAAGAACATACTTTCACTGAGACAAATAAATACATTTTTTACTTTGTAAAACTTCAATACCCAGAAAATACCTCAGAGTTCCCAAGTCTTTAATTTGAAATTACCACTGAAGAAAGGACTTAACCTCAAAAATGCCGGTCATATCACTACCAGAGACAATTATATCATCCACATATACCACAAGAATGACCACCCTCGATTCCTTCTTGTGAACAAAAACAGAATGATTAGAATATCATTGGTGGAAACCACATCTGGACATTGCTTAATTGAATTTTCCAAAGCATGCTCTTGGAGACTGTTCAAGCACTTTTGAATGAAAACTATTTATTTTGATTGCATTCTTGAAAGTCTTGATCTTCCTTGACTTTATTCTATTCTCTCTCCATTAGCCCATTATCACGTTACTTCACCATAACCTTTTTTGTTCTTTACAGTGACTAGTTTAGCCATGGACTTTGGAGAAATTGCTTTTAGTTCCTTCTGTCAAGTCTTGTTCGACAAGTTGAGTTCTCTAGCATTGGGCTATTGGCAAAGGGACGAAACCAATGCCACTCTCCTTAATGAGTTGAAGGGGATGCTGGTCAAAATCAATGCAGTTTTGGATGATGTAGAGGAAAAGCAACTTAGCGATAACCGTTTAGTGAAGTTGTGGATGGATGATGTCAAGGACTTGGCCTATGATATGGACGACTTGCTCGATGACCTCGAGATCGAAGCTGCTCAATATAAATCACAGGCAGAATCTAGCACAAGCAAACATCGACAAAAAAGGAAGTTCCTTTCCTTAAACCTGCCGCGCTCACTCGTGTCTGACACTAGGGTACGAAATATCAAGGGCAGGTTGGAAACGATTGTCACCAAGAAGGCTCCTCTAAACTTGAGAGAGAATGTTGCGGACAAATCCAACGACACCAACAAAAGGCTCCCCAGCACTTCTCTACCGGAGCCTCAGTTTTTTGGCAGGGAGGAGGAAGAAGCAGAGATACTTGAACTATTGACCAGTGAAGCCAAAACTAGCGATACCACACTAAGCATAGTCCCTATAGTTGGGATGGGTGGTGTTGGAAAGACATCATTGGCTCAACGGTTGTATAATGATGCCAGAGTGAGTAGCTATTTCGAGAAGAGAGTATGGGTTTGTGTTTCAGATGTATTTGATGTTCTTGGCATAACAAAGACTATTTTGCTGTCAATCACCGGGGTGTTCAACGAGGGCAAAGATCTTGACAGGCTTCAGGTTAAATTGAAGGACAACTTATCAGCGAAGAAGTTTCTTGTGGTTCTAGATGATGTTTGGAATGAAAACTATGGAGAATGGATTGCCCTCTTAAAGCCATTTGAGGCAGGGGCTAAGGGAAGCAAGATCATTATTACTACTCGTAACCAATCTGTTGTTTCCTTAACAGGATCTTCACCTTATCCATTAAAGGAGTTGTCCGTTGATAATTGTACAAGCTTACTAGCCTTTCATGCTCTTGGGTCAACAAATTTTGAGAGCCACCTAGATCTTGAAAGAATAGGCAAGGAATTAGCCAAAAGATGTAAAGGCAATCCTTTGGCGGCAAAGACGTTAGGCGGTGCCTTACGTAATAAAAGGAATCTTGATGAATGGGAAGAAACCTTAAATAGCAAAATATGGGATCTTCCTAGGGTAAAAGATGATGTACTCCCAATTCTAAAATTGAGCTATATTCATCTTCCTTCTTATTTGAAGAGATGTTTTGTTTATTGTGCGATATTTCCCAAGGACTATGAAATTGAGAGGGATGGGCTGGTACTCCTATGGATAGGGGAGGGCTTTTTAGCAAGACCAAAGGCAAAGGATGATATCTTGAAAATGGGACGGCAACACTTTGATGAGTTAGTATCCAGATCATTTCTTCAACAATCAAGTGTCAACTCATCTAAGTTTTCAATGCACGATCTTTTGAATGATCTGGCAAAATCAATCGGGGGTCAGACATACTTTAACACAGGGGAGTCTCAATCAACAGGTGATAAAAATCATGCATCTCTTGAGAAAACTCGTCACGCATCATTCATCTTGTCGCCATATGTCACACCAAAATGCTTGAGAGGATATGATAGAATGAAGGTACTAAGAAGTTTAACATTTCTGCATGTTGGACCTTGGAAGGGCACAAAATTCTCTATTTCCAACAAGCTGCTACATGACTTGCTAACAAACTTGAAATACTTGAGGGTGCTCTCATTATGTCATTGTGACATTATAGAGATACCGAAATGTGTTGGTGATTTGAGACATCTTCGATATCTCAATTTCTCGCACACTGATATCGAAAGGTTACCTAACTCGATTGATGGCCTGTGCAAATTACGAGCTTTGATCTTAAGAGGTTGTCAAAAGCTTATGGAGTTGCCTTCAGGTATCACAAAACTGGTCACCTTACGGTTTCTTGACATTAGAGACACTTGGAGTCTAAAAGAGATGCCATCGGGTATTAGTAATTTGGAGAAACTTATGATCTTGCCAAAGTTTGTGGTAGGATTAGAGAAAGCATCACAGCTAAAAGAGTTAAAGAACTTGCCACATCTTCAAGGGGAATTATTCATATCAAAATTACAAAGAGTGGAGGAAGCTAGAGATGCTATTGATGCTAATTTTCATCAAAAGCGAGGTCTTACCAACTTATCCTTTCATTGGGATGGATATCTAGGAAATCTCCAAAATCATGAAGGCGAAGCACAAGAGCAGGTGCTCAACTCTCTACGACCTCACACTAATCTTGAAAGTCTCAATATCTTGTACTATGGTGGTGCAATATTCCCCTCATGGTTAGATGGTAACTATTATTCTAAAGTAGTGTCTTTGTGCTTGCTGGGTTGTCGTAATGTTACATCACTACCCTCACTTGGACAACTACCTTCACTAAGAGAATTATCTCTTCAAGGTCTAGATGCCATAAGCATGATCGGCTATGAATTTTACGGAAATAAAAGGCCTTTTCCTTCCTTAACAACTTTGAAGTTTGAAGAGATGTTGGCTTGGAAGGATTGGTTTCCTTATGCTAGCGGCCTAGAAGAAGGAGCCCCATTCTCATGTCTTCAACATCTTTTTATCCAAAATTGTCCTTCGTTGGTCGGGACATTGCCTTGTCGACTTGACCATATCGTAAAGCTTGAAATTCGATCTTGCCCACATTTGAATATCTCAACTAGTGCGGTTGGTTTTCCATCTCTCCATGAGCTACACCTTGAGGATTGTAACAAGAAGATATTAAAGAGCTTGGTCAACCCAACTTCTTTGACAATTCTCAAAATACGAAATATTGTCGAGCTTGTTTGCTTTGATCATGGATTTATGAGCTATTTGGTCAAGCTACAAGAGCTTCATATAAAAGGGTGCGGCGAGCTAAAATATCTATGGCAAGATGGAAATGAAATGTTAAATCTTACTTGCCTCCATAAACTATTTATCCAAGGGTGTCCTCAATTCACATCTTTTGTGGCAAAACGAGGAGCAATAGAGCTACCCCACAACCTTGAAAGGATGGAATTGTCTAACTGCAAGAGCTTAGAAGAGTTTCCAAGCAAGATGCACACCCTCAAATATTTGAAAATTTGGGATTGTCCAAAACTTAAGGGAGCAGCTATTCCTATAGATGACCCTAACAGTAACAACGAGACATCTCAACTTGAATGCCAACTGACGTCATTTCCTTGTGCCGAGAGTAGACTTACAATTGATATTGCCAAGTGTGACGGAGTGGAGTCGCTGGTAGAAATCATTGTGGAATCGCTAGAATCGTTGACTATTAACAGTTGTGAGAATTTAAAGAGCCTACCACAGTGCCTTAACAGGCTCTTCCATCTCACTCGTTTGAGTATAAGTCATTGTCCAGCATTGGAGGGAGATGACTTCCCTCCCCTCCCCATCACCCTCTCGCGTCTCACACTTTGGGATTGTCCAAAGATAAATTCCATTACCAGTTGTAACATTGCCAACTGTAACAATCTCACTGAGTTAAGTATATGGAATTGTCCAACAATGGAGATAGATGACTTCCCTCTTCTTCCCATTACCCTCTCTAGTCTTTCGCTTTGGGATTGTCCGAAGATAAAGTCTCTACCAAATCAGTGGCATCATCTTACATCCCTCCGGCATATTACTATCCACAATTGCCCAAATATCGAATGCTTCCCCAAAGGAGGATGGCCTCCCAATCTGCAGGACCTTAAAATTAGGGGGTGCGAGAATCTGAAGCAGCCAGTGAGAGATTGGGGCTTACCCTTCCTCACATCCCTCCATTCTCTGACAATTGACGGAGTTAGCATGGGAGGGGAGGGAGAAAAGTTGTGGTTTTCTTCGGATGCGTATGCCGGGAGTCTTCTCTTCCCTTCCTCTCTAACCTTCCTGTGGATATCAAATATGAGGAAGGTGGAAAGACTATTAAGCGGTCTTCGCAACCATCTCTCCTCTCTCCAAACGTTGTGGATTTCAGATTGCCCGAAGTTGAGGGACTTGCCAGAGGATGGCCTCCCTCCCTCCCTCCAACAATTGGAGATATGTCGATGCAAGATGCCAAAGGATCGATACTCGAAGCTTGCTGACGAGATCCCTTTCATCCAAGTTGATCTCGTTCGGATCCGATGAATCGCAATCGTTCATGCCCCAGCCGTGATGAAGGATTTCTCTTCCTTGACTGCCTCCTTCTTCCTCAGGTAATGCTTCTTTCATTCTTTTGCTTTCATTTGCCAGCTGCCGCCACTCATTCTCCGATGTTCAATGATTTCTCTAGGGTGCGGTGAAGTTCTCGATTTGGAATGCATCGATTTCGTTTCTCTCTTTCAATTGGATACTTCATACCAATTAATCTTTTCCGATGGACAAGAGTTGCGTAGAATCTCCACAAACCTCTGACTGAAGGTCAGAGACTGACATTTGGGTGCGTGTTCTCGCTGGGGACGGGGTCTCTCACCCGCCCACAACTGAGACAAGCAAATGCAATATTACAACTGAGATTTAGAGCTGAAAATTGATATTTGGCTGCTTGAATACCTACAAGAGCTTCCTTTAGTCTCCAATGGCACTGCTTGCGTAAGTTGATAGTATTCTTGTATTCCACTGCTGAATCCTTCTTCACTACTGCCTTGGGCCAGCTTTTTTCTTTAGCCACCGCAATGCTCTTTTGCAACACCAAATAATTCAGCCTCCTCTGCAGGAAACCATCCGCCCCTGTTCATTTCTGGCCTCAATCCCAATAACAGCATGTTAAGGAAGACTCGTCTCAGTTGATCTTCACAAAACCTAGCTTAGGTTTACTCCGTATGCCCTATCTTTCATCCGCCGAATCATGATTTGGCTTACACTTTTGCCGGCGACATGCTCCAAAAAAGAGCTTCTCTAACTTGTAAGTGACAGTTTCAGTGCCTGGGGAGTTATGGGTAAAGGTAACTGTATTTCGATCTTTCCAGATATACCGATAGATGTAGGCAATCATTCTTAAGCATGATCAACCTGTACCAAGTCACAATCACTTGTGATTAGTGCTCTCCCATACTTGTGAGTTGACATAATCATTAGAGTTTTTCCCCAAAAAAAGGAACATTAAAATTGTATCCTAGTTCTCTTTTGTTGCAGTCGATTGGGTGTGCATATAATTTGTTCTGATCACTCTTGTAGCTGTTCATTATTCATGAAACTTAACATTTTATTCATGACTAACTGCTCGTCCTGTTTCAGAATTTTGGATGAGAAATATGAGGACTGTGGGAAGACTATCAACAGGGGAGGATGTAAGAAGCGTGGAGTATTCTGTTTCCTCCGTCTTTATTGTCTCTGTGGATGAGAAATATGGGAAACGTGGAAAGGTTACCAAGTGGTCTTCGCAGCCATCTCTCCTCTCTCAAACAGCCATCTTTTACAGGTTACTGGTATTCACTCCCTCCTCAAGTATTGGGCATAATGTAATGTGAAATTCTTAAAGATCAATGCTCAAACCTCTGGCAACTATTGGCACTTCATCAAAAAAATCCCACTTATAGGAGTTGATTGTGTTCTGATTTAATAAGAAAATTCCACTCCAATGTCTAATTTTCATTCTTCAGGTAATGGAGTGGACTCCTTTCTTTCTTTCGCACTTGTCGTTTAGCTACTGCTACTGCTCCAGCATCCATTTCTAATATGAATCCTCAGCTCGATGCTGGAAAGTCCATGTTTTTCCACGGACAAGCTTTGCGTAATTTGCCATGAACCACCTAGACATTTGGGTTGCTATGTTTTGTTTGACAAGGAAGTAGGCAATAATATGGTTATAATGCTAAAGTGGTGCAGCAAGTCAACCATTGTTTCACACAAGTGATTACTCCTCAAAACAAATAATACTTGCATGGACTTGCTCCCAATGCTGGAATTAGGACGCATGGATGTGCATGTCTGTATTGATGATATATGTTGACCTTTGTTTGATGCCCAAGAATTGATCGTATTTACTTATGGAAATGCACTGTGCTTTGCGTGAGGATATTGAAGAATTGGAGCTCTTATATTGATATTTTTCCGCAGTTTCAGCGTTTGTTGTATATACTCTTCCAAATATCTTATTCAAATGCCCTTGCTCGGTGACCTGAATTCTCTCGACTATGCTTGTTTTGCAGAATATCATACTGTCATCTTTTTTTGGCAAAATCTCTGGGGATGATCGAATGCATACGCAGTTGAGGTAGGCAACTGATGTGCTTATGTTCATCTTTTGCAACTTGACAAATGAGAAACAAAACGCTAATTATTTTTGTAGGTTTACTGAAATGCTCTAAAAAAATTTGTTCTAAAAGATTTATCTGTGTTATGATGTCAACTACCGAGTTCTATACTCAAAGTCAAATGAAGAAGCTTTCTTGCTTCCAAAAGCAGCAGCTACTGTAAAGATGCAAATAATAGGATTTAAAACATGTGTTTTGAAGGGGGCTAACATTACAACCAAATTTCGATAAACCTGCAGATAATTATCCATTTAAATCTGACTTCCTTGTCGAAGTTCATATTTTATCCTTCTTCTATTCTAATTCCCACACCATCTCAGAGCACATTTTCTTTCTCTTTGTTGTCAAGGAAACGCGGGGAGCAGCAATCAGGGAGTCTATGCTCTTGTCGCTCTGTTAAGCCATCATGAAAGCCTCACGTTTGCCACGATGTATTCCAGTTTAAGATTGCGAGGAGGCCATCGTCCAATCCCACACGCAACCACTTACATGGGGTAGGCAAGTATTGTCACCCTAACTCCACCAAGCTGCCATAGCTCTGCTAACGGAGAAGACAGGATACAGGCACTGTCATTGCTAGCGGGTCATCCTCGTGACCTTGCATTTTTGGAATATCAGCTGGTAACATTAGGCCACAGTCACTGGTGATCAGCGGTCTCCGATAGGTTCTGCATTGGCCGAATCACAAGGGCCATTCAACAAAGACAAAATCATTAAAACAAATCACATTTTTTAGTGGTATGTCTTGTTGTTGATTTGTTGAAGTCGGGTGAGTATGTGTACAATTTGTATAACTGATTACTCTTGCAATTGCTTATTTTGCATGACAAAGTAATTTTTACAGTGTGCTACCAGCATTTCTCATCCCATTTTCATCTCACGTGCCATATATGTATCTTTTGATTGAACTTGAAGAGTTCGATATAGTAACTGTGATTCAATTGAAATAATAATATTGACTATTGTGATTGGCAAAAGATGGGGCATTAGAGAAAATTTCTAGGGCCTTAGTGAGATGAACTCTAAGTAATTTAAAGAAAATACTATTCTTTTCACACACAAAAAAAATCTCCGTTTCTCTTTTTGTGCCATTAAGAAGCAACCTTTTCACAACAATTTGTGATAATTTTACATGTCTTGAAAGACTTCGTCTAGTGGCCTTTACAATATACATAAATAATTGACACGATTGATTTGAATAACGAATTTTTCAGAGATTACTTAAATGTTTGTCACCAATCATTTATTGATTGATTTTTCCAACAAATTTACGTGATGTACTAATCTGTAGATGTAAATCAAGGGGGTGAGCAGATTCACAAGTCAGGGACATCATTTACTAAGGTCAAAATAACTTTGGAGAAATTCCTCCCTTCACAAAAAGAAAAAAAAAAAGGCTTCAAAATATGCGATTGTCAAAAAATAATGATAGGTCAACTTTTCATTATTGATTATATAACATTGTTCTTTTTTATTTAACAAAACAAATGACAGCATAAGAGAGGCCGGTTACATTGATATTCGATATTTGATGCCTTGAAGCTTATATTTTGCCTAGTTTAGAAGCAGAAAAAAGAGAGTTTCTAGTTAGTTCCTCGAAACATGCCCCTTCTTCAAATTTTGTTATATGTGATGAATATAAATATTATTAAAATTATCCACATCAATGCTGATGATATCACGTAAGACGGTTGATTACACGTTAGCAATTTCCGACCAAACTTGCCTAATTGATTGAATTGACATAATGAAAAATGTCTATGACTCAATTGATAGAAAAATAAAGTTTATAACTGAATTGGCCATATTATAGTAGAAGTCAAACTTTATTTTGTAACTTTCCCACTGTGGGAAGGGCGGTGCTCTCTCTTGCTATATTCCCTAATTTTTTTCTTTATCAGTTTTTTTACTCTCTTATTTGTATAGCTTTTCATTTTTCCTTTTATTTAGCTTGAATTTGATAAAATACTTTAAAGCTAGACATAGTTCTGATAGACAAGTAAAATAAAGATAAATGAATAAATGATCAAAATATTAAACATGCACAAAGTTGGACAAAATTATTGTATTGTTGATTTTAAGTAAGAGAACAACAATCAATGCTAATTTTAAATTAATATTTCATTCAAATAAGAAAATAAAAAATAGAACCCATGTGAAAAGTGAAGTAACAAGCCAATATCCGTTGAATTCATTTGAATCATGTAATTTGGTTGGACCTCCAAAAAAATATCCCTGACTCCTAAGTCGAGCTGATATTGGCTTCTACTATTTACCATGTAAGATGCAAGAACATGAACACTGTAGATACTTAAAAGAAGTTCTGGTAGAGAATGATAAGAGGAATTCGCTCAGTTCAATCTGAACAAGGAATGTAACAAAAAATCCGGATTGAAGTAGAAGTCAGATACAGATCATAGTGCCCGAGTCTGCACTGCTGTTCCTCTGTAGAGAGAGGTGAAAAACAGGCAATAAGCAAGCAGTTACAACCATCTACGAGAAAAATCAACAAGGAAAAGTATCAAAAAAGTCCTAAACATTTTCCTGTTCATTAGTGTTACGCCTAGAATATAATTTCCAGTAGCTTATATATTGTTAGATGGTGATAGAGTAAAACAAAGCAACTTGCTTAATGGATTGCTTGCTGTACCTAACCCTTTCTTGTTTAGCTCAAAGAGTGTGCTTTTGTTTTCCTCATCGAGCAGAGAAATTTAACCATCTTTTTTTTTTTTGATAACCGAGGTGTCCGGGCCAGCTTGCGCGCACCTCAACTATTCATCGTAGGAGACTAGCACAGCAACCTACCGCCATGGCTCCCCACTTAAATCACATATGCTTCCCTGGGGAATCGAATCCAAGATCTCAACGAAGTCCAAGTTCGCCCTAACCAGTTAGGCTACCTATGTGTAGGTGAAATTTAGCCATCTTTGATGACTTGTATAACAAAAATTCCTGGCCTTCCTGAGCTTATGATTTGCATACGTGAACAAATATGTGATCGTGAAAGCTACAAATATCACCTCATGATCTCCACACACAATGAGATAGGCGTTTGGGAATGAAAATTTATTTATTTTGATTTCTCTAACCACTTATGAGCATATTTGAAAGTCTTGGTCTTTATTGAATGCTTTTGGTAGTGTCGCAATATCCAAACCTCCACGTGGAGGTACTAACGTAAGTTTAGAGATATTCACTCGTAAAGAGATCCAAATTAATATTCCTAAAATACGGTTTAAAAGTATTATCTAATTGTAATCCGATTCAATTCATTCTTTACAAGGAGGGACTCTCCCAAGTTCATACCTCGTGTGACATTTAGGCGTTTTGATTATAAAAATTCTTTAACAATCTAATATATTTCTAGGAGTCGTCACTAGCATGTTAAGGTTGATTAAAACTGATTGAGACGTGGGAGTATCGTCTCGATTCCTACGAAACGAGATACTCTAAGGTTCTGGGACTTATTTACGCTGACATTTCTATTAATGCCCTTTCGGTACCTAACTAGTTAGTTGTTTCATCTAAAGTGATTATGCACTTTTGCACATCATTTAAGGCCCTAGAAGGTCATTCAAAGTCACAAAGTGTCCATACAATTATTTTTGTAGGATTATTTTCATGCAACATGCAAATCTAAGTTAAGCAAAATTAATCTAGAAAAAAAAATTAACATGTAATTTATTGAAAGACAATACTAAAAATAAATACTCAACATATTGAGGTACGATACAGTAAATGAACACTCAATTAATTGAATGCGACTAGCTAACGACGAAAAAAGTAAAACCCACAACTCGTCAGGTAATTAATAACACATGGCATTATTATAAGTCTCGAGACATGATCCCTTGGAAGCTTGTTATTGCAAATAAAGGTGAGCCTGAATCTAATAAACTAATTTGAGTGAAGTATAAGCTAGATTATCCTAATCCTTCTTTAAAAGAAATGATACCAAGTTTAAATGGAATTTTCATTAGGCTAAGCACATGTAATTGACTTGGGTATATTTAAATTAGCGTAATCCTAATTGACTTAGGATAAATTTTTACATGAATAATACCAAAAGGGACATTGGTTTATTGCCACCAAATCGTGCATGCCACATTTGTGGTTGTTGTCACAATGCTAGGACTTAACGTGCACTAATCTCTATAATCAACTATCTATCTAAACCATACCAAATATGCAACCAAATTACATCAAGCCTAATCATGCATCTAAATATTCATATATGAAGCTTAAATAAAACAAGCAATCAGGTTAACAAATATTGAGAATCTCAAGAAAAGTTTAGCTGTCCATCAAAGACAACTTTTTTTTTAAATGTTAATCAATTAAAAGCCTATGTTAAAGCTAGAATTTGATTTTTTTTCTAAGTGAGTCCAGGATTCCTAAACAAAACTTAACTTTTTGATTTTCGAATTTTACTTTAATATTAAAAGAGATCTCGGTCGAGCCCCAAATCTGACCCGGAGCCTTGGTTGGGTTCTTTGGAAAAAAAAGAACTAATAATTAATTTTTTTTAAATTCTCAAGATTGTTATAAAAATAGTATTTTATTATTTTTATTAATAAAACACCTCAATATTTAAATATTTAAAATGGAATCCGGCTCAGGCTCCGAACCGACCCGAATCCTTGGCTGGATTCTCTCGAAATGTTCTTTAATTTATTTTTTATTTCGGTTTTTAATTAAAAATATTTATTATTTAATATTAATATTATATAGTATAGTAATATTAAAAAAAAAGGCTGGGACCCGAACCGGGTCAGGTTCGGGTATGGCCCAAGTGCAGCCTCAGGTTGGGCTAGCCTAGGACCAATCTTCTAATTTGCCTCTTTTTATTTCTAATGGCCCAACTCTCTTCTCTTTTCGATGGGCCCTTTTTGGATTTAATCTGGCCCAACACCAGCGCGACCCAACCCAGCAAAAACATGAGTCAACCCAGCGTCAAAATAATAATAATAATAATAATTTATGAATAATAGTAATAATAATAGTTGTAGTAGTAGTAATAAAACTCGATCAGCAAGGTACGCACCACGGGGGAAATCTCGCGCCTCGGTTGCACCCCTCCTGACAAAATTTTGGTTTCAAACATGCATTTCATCAAATAGATAATGCGCGAAGGGTAAAACGGCGATTGTGGGATCCGACGAGATGGGGTCTACGCTTATGTTGCACAGTAAGCGAGCGGGAAGTGCACACAACACATAATAAGCCAAGGCCTAGTAATCAATTGAACCGGAGAACAACCCCTTAGATCCAAGGAACTCGAAACAAAGCACGGAATTATCGATACAGGATCTCCTGACGTGATTCAGGGTGGTGATCGATGGACGCGCTCAAAAAATCTTGAGCCAAGTCCCTAGCGAACCACGACACCCCAACTGCGATCCTCGGGGAATGAACAGAACCATCACGGCAATTTACCGAGAAATGGAGAGAACCGAGCGAAGGGACTCTTGAAAAAAAGAAAACTTTTTCTCCGCCCTCTCTCCCCCTGAAAATATTTTCGTTCTGCCTTCTTTTTTTCTTTTCTTCCGTTTTTGTCTTCTTCTTCTTCTCTCTCTCTCTCCACTTTATTCCGCGTCCCTTCCCCACTTTTCCCCCCCGCCGAACCTCCTCCTCTTTTTCTGCCAAGCTCCCCTCTTTCTTTCGGAATAGTCTTGTCTCAACAGGTAGGTGAAAGTCTCGATCTTCCCTGCCTTTATAGTCTTGTCTCTCCATAAACTCATTTTCACCTAACTTCACCATAAGGCATTCTCGTCCCTCTGCTCGACAGTTCTCTCCTGCTCATCCAAACCTAGCGCTTGTGCTTGCTGGATTGCTGTGCTTGATCTAATGCCGTTTCACAGTCTGCTTCAGGAAGTCTACTGGGAATAGTTAAGAGACATCCATCGACTTGGTCTCTTTTTCCCCTCCAACTGATGCAGCTCATAATTTTGCTTCCCAAAGTATCTGGTGGGCATTATTCCACGAGAGCAACCAACTACTTTTTCCCTTTCGCTGGTCTGCTATAGGAAGCTGTCATTTTGCATTTTACACTCCTAAATGCGAGTAGCTCTCTTATACTTTTTGACTACCCCTTCTAAGTTCTAATTCGTACTAAAGAATCTTTAGTCATAAGTGAGCAATCCGCGCGAGGGTAAGAGTTTTGTTGACTTTTTCAGGATCCATATATTTGCAGTATCCTTATGATTTAGATGTCTTCGCTTTATGCTTTATTGGTGAATATGCGAAGGATGTAGGCTTTTACATGGCAATTACAGTGCTGAAAACATGCGACAAGTTGGCAATAATCCACAGAAGGATGCTGAGATGATAGGAAGTTGCTTGATAGGAGCATCATGGTCCTTTGAAAGCGATTTTTCTGTTCATTAGTGTGATGCATAAAGTATAATTTGCTGTAGATCGTATACGGTCCACTGGTGATTTTTGACTCATTCAATACTTCAGAGTAAAATAAAGCAACTTGCTTAATGGATTTGTTGGCACACATGCCTGACCCATTTTCTTGTTTGGCGATGAATGAAATAGACCACAATTAATAGGGCCGGCAAATAAGCATCTTTGCCACTTGCATCGATTAAAATAAACGTTATTGAAACATGAAATTTTGAGGATCCTCCCAACTGTGGCATCTTACTTTCTGTTCTACATCTGCAGGTCATCAAAAGCAACTAACTTTGTCTGTTTGGTAAAGAGCAAGAGAAGCACGTGCCTTGGGCCAAACAAGAAAAAAGGGTCAGACTCGCCAACTACTCCAGTAAGAGAAGCACGTGCCTTGGGCCAAACAAGAAAAAGGGTCAGACTCGCCAACTACTCCAGTATGCAAGTTGCTTTATTTTGCTCTGCAAATAGTAAGCGAGTTGAATATCACCAGCTAACAATATATAATCTACTGCAGATTACCCACGCACTACGTTAGTCGCTAATGATGTGGAAATTGTGTTCAAAAGACCCTGGAATTGATTAGAGCTTCTTTTCATGTGGACCGAGTTTCTTTCCCGTTAATATTTTTTGTCAAGGTGCTTCACTTCTGCTTCATATTTACATGGAAAATCTATACTTTTGCTTCAGTTTCCAGACAAAAAGTCACATCGTATTCAGTAAAGTGTCTGTGGATATTCTCTCAATATTACAAAACAGGCACTTGTGAACAAGAAGTATTTTGTTTTGATATCTCTAAAAGCTGACGTGCATCTTTGAAAGTTTTGGTCTTTATTTAATTTTTTTGGTAAGCGAAAAGTCTTGGTCTTCCTGGACTTTATAGTTTTCTCTCTTCATTAGTTTATCATCACTTAACTTCACCATGACTTATGCTCGTCCCCCTACTCAACAGTGTTCTCTTCCTGCTCGCGCTTGCTGGATTGCTATCGTTGACCTAATCCCCTTCGGCGGTCTGATCCAGGAAGCCTACTCAGAATAGGTAAGAGACGTCTATCTTCTTGCTCTCTTTTTCCCTCAAACTGATACAGCTAGAACTTTGCTTCCTAAAGCATCTAGTTGGCATTTGTTACACATGAGCGACCACCTGGGTCTGCTCCAGGTAAGTTGTCATTTTATATTGTACGCTCCTAAAAGTGAGTAACTCTCTTATGTTTGTTGACTCCCCCTACTAAGTTCTAATTCATACTAAAGAATCTTTAGTTGGTCATTTCTTTTAATACATGCGGGCGTCCAAAAATATTTTACGATGTCGAATTAATTAGTGGGACTGGAGAAGCCCTCAGTCCATTGATTTCCGCTCTACATATTTTTTTCCTTTCAGTCAGAGGTTGGGGAGCAATGCGGCGAATTATGGGCTTAGTACTTGTTTTACAATAATAACAAAATGTAAGAATGAAAAGTAAATATCTACCATTGTGCATACACACCATGGGAAATATAGAGAACGGAGAGGGAAAAAAAATACGAAGTCACCACCTAAAAGAAGTGAAATGCTCAGACCAAAAAATAAAAAAATATATTCACCTATAAAACAAAAAATAAAAAACTATATTGCTAAGCAGATAAAATGTGGCTCTAACCTCCCTGTGAATTTTTCATTATGATATTACCAAATTATGGAAAACTCGTCATTTTTCCTTAATCATAGATTAGTGAAAGACGAAAAGAAAAGAGGAACATTTGCTTTCCCCCTAGGTAGCTGGAAGCAACCTTCTTGTTTGTTCTTCATAATGATCATAATCATCAGATCAACATTGCCTATGATGAAAGTACTTGATTTCTGGGTGAAGTGCACATCTTTCCAAAATACAAAACGTAAAGAAAGAATATAGAGAGGGTGCCTACCTCTGCTGCACGTAAGGATCTTAAATAAACAATTGAAAAGGCTGGATGGGATAACATGCCTTTTGAGTGGAGAGCAGTGCGTTTCTTCTTGTTCCAATGGAACTCGCCCTCTACTCAAGCCATTACCATTGAGTTGTGTCCGATTATGGACAAGGAAAATGGCTATTCTTTATCTTTAGACACAAGCCCTCTTGTCAAGCCCCATCTTTGATGGAGAGCACATGCTCTCCGAATGATTGTGAATCCCACGACGCTTAATGAGAGAAGATGCCTTCCTACTGCACAAAATGATGTCGATAAGCATATGGAAACACTGGGTCGAGAGCACATACTCTCTAAAAAATTCCGCTCATTTATTCATTGTTTGTATGCTATCAATGTAGGCTTTAGGGGGCGGTTACAGTACTGAATATTTGTAGCAAGATGGGCAGCAATGATCTGCTAAAAGATGGCAAGGCGGTAGTTGATGATCAAGAATCGCTTGATAGGAGATCGTAGTCATTTGAATACAATTGTCCTTTTCATTATTGCAATGCCTAAAGTATAATATTTAGTAGATTATATGTTGCTTGTTGGTGATTTTTGACTGGTTCAGTATATCCAGAGTAAAATAAAGCAAGTTGCCTTTTGAATTAGTTGGTGTGCCCGAGTCTTTTTCTTGTTTAGCCCAGAGTTGGTGTTTTGTTTTCCTTACTGAGCAAACAAAATAAGCTGTCTTTGAGGACTTTACATGCTCATTCACATTGAAATAGGAACCGAGAGTCTTCTTATATCTTAAACATATGCAAATTTTCGGAACTATAACTGCCGCGTGAAAGCCTACATTGATCATATATTCACCTATAAAACTAAAAACAAGACATTGACATCATAAAACTACACAAGGTGTACGGATGAAAAAAAAAAAAGCAACACAATCATATATAATAAATATTGACTAAATTATGCGTGCACTCTAATTTGCCAAAAATAATGCCCTCGGTAACCGATGACATCCACAAGTTGCAGTTAGAAGAAAAAGGAGAAACAATTGACAAAATAAGCACTTTCGAACGAACACTATTTATTTTGATTTGTTTAACCTTGGACCGTTGGACGTACATCTTTGAGTTCTTTTTTTTTTTGTTAACTTTTTCATAGGTTTTCTGTGTTTGATCTTCCCTGACTTTAGTGTATTCTCTCTCCATTAGCTCATTATCAAGTTACTTCACCATAAGCTTTTTTTTTTGTTCTCTACAGTGACTAATTCAGCCATGAACTTTGGAGAGATCATTTTTAGTTCCTTCAGTCAGGTCTTGTTTGACAAGTTGAGTTCTCTGGCATTGGGCTATTGGCAAAAGAACCAAACCAATGCCACCCTTCTTGATGAGTGGAAGGGGATGCTGGTCAAAATCAATGCGGTGTTGGATGATGCAGAGGAAAAGTAACTTAGCGATAACCGTCCAGTGAAGTTGTGGCTGGACGATGTCAGGGACTTGGCCTATGACATGGACGACTTGCTCGATGACCTCGAGATGGAAGCTACCCAAGATAAATCGCAGGCAGAATCCAGCACGAGCAGAGGTCAACGAAAAAGGAAGTTCCTTTCCTTAAACCTACCACGATCGCTCGTGTCTGACAGCAGGGTACAAAATATCAAGGGCAGATTGGAAATGATTTTCACCGAGAAGGCTCCTCTAAACTTGAGAGAGAATGGTGCGGACAAATCCAACAACACCAACAAAAGGCTCCCCAGCACTTCTCTGCCGGAGCCTCAGTTTTTCGGCAGGGAGGAGGAAGAAGCAGAGATCTGTGAATTATTGACTAGTGAAGCCAAAACTGGCGATGCCACACTAAGCATAGTCCCCATAGTTGGGATGGGCGGTGTTGGAAAGACATCATTGGCTCAACGGTTGTATAATGATGCCAGAGTGAGTAGCTATTTCGAGAAGAGAGCATGGGTTTGTGTTTCAGATGTATTTGATGTTCTTGGCATAACAAAGACTATTTTGCTGTCAATCACCGGGGTGTCCAACGAGGGCAAAGATCTTGACATTCTTCAAGTTAAATTGAAGGACAAGCTATTGGCGAAGAAGTTTTGTTCTAGATGATGTTTGGAATGAAAACTATGAAGAGTGGACTACCCTCTTAAAGCCATTTGAGGTAGGGGCTAAGGGAAGCAAGATCATTATTACGACTCGTAACCAACATGTTGTTTCCCTGACAGGAGCTTCACCTTATCCGTTGAAGGAGTTGTCCGTTGATAATTGTACAAGCTTATTAGCCTTTCATGCTCTTGGGTCAACAAATTTTGAGAGCTAGCCAGATCTTGAAAGAATAGTCAAGGAATTAGCCAAAAGATGTAAAGGCATACCTTTGGCAGCAAAGACGTTGGGTGGTGCCTTACGTTATAAAAGGAATCTTGATGAATGGGAAGAGACCTTAAATAGCAAAATATGGGATCTTCCGATGGTAGAAGATGATGTTCTCCCTATTTTAAAATTGAGCTATGTTCATCTTCCTTCTTATTTGAAGAGATGTTTTGCTTATTGTGTAATATTTCCCAAGGATTACGAAATTGAGAGGGATGGGCTAGTACTCTTATGGATAGGGGAAGGCTTTTTAGCTGGACCAAAGGCAAAGGAGGATATCTTGAAATTAGGACGACAACACTTTGATGAGTTAGTATTGAGATCATTTCTTCAACAGTCTAGTGTTGACACAACTAAGTTTTCAATGCATGATCTTTTGAGTGATCTGGCAAAATCAATCGGGGGTCAGACATACTTTAGCACAGGGGAGTCTCAATCAACATGTGATAAAGATCATGCATCTCTTGAGAAAACTCGTCACGCATCATTTGTCTTGCCACAATATGTCACACCAAAATGCTTGAGAGGATATGACAGAATGAAGGTACTAAGAAGTTTAACATTTCTGCTTGTTAAGACTTGGAAGGACACAAAATTTTCTATTTCCAACAAGCTGCTACATGACTTGCTAACAAACTTGAAATTCTTGAGGGTGCTCTCATTATGTCATTGCGACATTACAGAAGTACCGAAATGTGTTGGTGATTTGAAACATCTCCGTTATCTCAATTTCTCGTACACTAATATCGAAAGGTTACCTGACTCGATTGATGGCTTGTGCAAATTACAAACTTTGATCTTAAGAGGTTGTGAAAAGCTTTTGAAGTTGCCTCCAGGTATCACAAAAGTGGCCACCTTACGGTTTCTTGACATTAGAGACACTAAGAATCTAAAAGAGATGCCATTGGGTATTAGTAATTTGAAGAATCTTATGATCCTGCCAAAGTTTGTGGTAGGATTAGAGAATGCATCACAGCTAAAGGAGTTAAAGAACTTGCCAAATCTTCAAGGGGAATTATTCATATCAGAATTACAAAGGGTAGAAGAAGTTAGAGATGTTGATGCTAATTTGCTTCAAAAGCGAGGCCTCACCAACTTATCCTTGCATTGGGATGAACATCTAGGAAATCTCCATAATCATGAAGGCAAAGCACAAGAGCAAGTGCTTAACTCTCTGCGACCTCACCCTAATCTTGAAAGTCTCAATATCTTGTACTATGGTGGTGCAACATTCCCATCATGGTTATATGGTGGATCTTATTCTAAGGTAGTGTCTTTGTGCTTGCGGGGTTGTCGTAATGTTACATCACTAGCCTCACTTGGACAACTACTTTCACTTAGAGAATTATCTTTTGAAGGTCTGCATGCAGTAAGAATGATCGACTCTGAATTTTACGGAGGTAAAAGACCTTTCCCATCCTTAACAACTTTGAAGTTCGAAGAGATGTTGGCTTGGAAGGATTGGCCTCCTTATGCCGGGGACCTAGAAGAAGGAGTCCCATTCTCTTATCTTCAACATCTTGTTATCCATAATTGTCCTTCGTTGGTCGGGACATTGCCTTGTAGACTTGAGCATCTCGTAAAGCTTGAAATTCGATCATGCCCGCATTTGAACATCTCAACTAGTGCGGTTTGTTTCCCATCTCTCTGCAAGCTATACCTTAAGGATTGTAACAAGGAGATCTTAAAGAACTTGGTCAACCTAACTTCTTTAACAATTCTCGAAATATGGAATATTGCCGAGCTTGTTTGCTTTGATCATGGGCTTATGAGCTGCTTGGTCAAGCTAAAGAAGCTTCATATAAAAGGGTGCGATGAGCTAAGATACATGTGGCAAGATGAAAATGAGATGCTGAATCTTACTTGCCTACGGGAATTAAGAATTACAAGTTGTCATGAATTCACATCTTTCATGGCAAAAGGAGGAGCATTAGAGCTGCCCTGCAACCTTGAAACCATGATATTGTTTGATTGCACGAGCTTAGAAAGTCTTCCAAGCAATATGCACACACTCAAAAATTTGATCATTGGCGATTGTCCAAAACTCAAGGGAGTAGCTATTCTTCAGGATGACCCCAACGGTAATAACACGACGTCTCAACTTGGATGTCCAATAACATCTTTTTCATATGTTGAGGGTAGGCCCACTACTCTGAAGGCAATTTATATTGAAGTGTGCAATGGATTGGAGTGGCTAGAAGAAACCATGGTGGAGTCACTTGAATCGTCGACTATTTTGGGATGTGAGAATCTAAGGAGCCTACCACAGTGCCTTCACACGCTCTCTCATATCACTGAATTATATATATTCAAATGTCTAGCATTGGAGATAGATGACTTCTCTCCCCTTCCGATCACCCTTTTGAGTCTTATCCTTTTGGAGTGTCCGAAGATAAAGTCCATTACCAACTGTAATATTGCTAGTTGTAACAACTTAACTCGTTTGATAATAAACGAATGTCCAGCACTGGAGATGGAGGACTTCCCTCCCCTTCCCATCACCCTCTCAAGTCTTGAACTTTGGGATTGTCCGAAGATAAAGTCTCTACCAAATCAGTGGCATCATCTTACATCCCTCCGGAAGATAGAAATCTTCGATTGCCCAAATATCGAATGCTTCCCCAACGGAGGTTGGCCTCCCAATCTGCAGTCCCTTCACATTGAAAGGTGCGAGAATCTGAAGCAGCCAGTGAGAGAATGGGGCTTATCCTCCCTCACATCCCTTCATTCTCTGTACATTGACGGAAGGAGCATGGGAGGGGAGGGAGAGAAGGCGTGGTTTCCTTCGAATGCCTGGAGTCTTCTCTTCCCTTCTTCTCTAACTGAGCTCAATATATCGGGTATGAGGAAGGTGGAAAGACTATCCAGCGGTCTTCGCAACCATCTCTCCTCTCTCCAATACTTAGAGATTTACGGTTGCCCGAAGTTGAGGGACTTGCCAGAGGATGGCCTCCCTCCGTCCCTCCAAAAATTGTCCATTGATGGATCCAAGATTCCAAAGGATCGATACTCGAAGCTCGCTGACGAGATCCCTTTCATCGATGTTGATGGCGTTCGGATCCGATGAATCGAACTTGAATACGCCCCAGCCGTGATGAAAGATTTCTCTCCATTGACCGCCCTTTTCTTCCTCAGGTAATGCTTCCCACTTCTTTCATTCTTTCGCTTTCATTTGCCAACTGCCGCCTTTCATTCTTCAATGTTCAGTGATTTCTCTAGGGTTCGATAAATTTTTCGGTTTGGAATGCATCGATTTTGTTTCTCGTCTTCAATTGGATGATTCATGCCAATTAATCTTTTCCGAGGGAGAAGAGTCGCGTAGAATCTCCACGAACCTCCGACTGAAGGTCAGGGACTGACATTTGGGTGTGTGTTCTCATTGGGAAGGGGGTCTCTCACCCACCCACAGCTGAAACAAGCAAATGCAGTGATAGAACTAAAATCAAGAGCTGAAAATTAATATTTCGCTGCTTGAATCCCTGCAAGAGCTTCCTTTGGTCTTCAATTGCACAGCTTGCATAAGTTGATAGTATTCTTGTATGGCACTGCTGCATCCTTCTTCACTGACTGCCTTGGGCCAGCTTTTTTCTTTAGCCACTGCAATGCTCTTTTCAAACAGCAAATAATTCAGCCTCCTCTGCAGGCAACCATCCGCCCTATTTCATTTCTGGCCTCAATCCCAACAACGGCATGTTATGTAAG
This sequence comes from Melaleuca alternifolia, assembly GCA_019926035.1. Lineage (NCBI taxonomy): Eukaryota > Viridiplantae > Streptophyta > Magnoliopsida > Myrtales > Myrtaceae > Melaleuca > Melaleuca alternifolia. The sequence continues at coordinate 114,827 of JAGKPW010000078.1, forward strand.
ACTCGTCTCAGTTAATCTTCGCAAAACCTTGCTTAGGTTTACTCCACACGCCCTATCTTTCATCCGCCCAATCATGACTTGGCTTACTCTTTTGCCGGCGACATGCCCCAAAAAGGAGCTTCTCTAATTTGTATGGGTGACACTTCCAGTACCTGGGGAGTTATGGGTAAAAGTTACTGCATTTCAAGCTTTCCAGATATACCAACAGATGCAGGCAATCATTCTTAAGCGTGATCAGCCTGTACCAAGTTACAATCACTTGTGATTAGTGCTCTCCCATACATGTGAGTTGACATGATCATAAGAGTTTTTCCGTGAAAAAAGAAACATCAAAAGTGTATCCTAGTTCTCTTTTTGTTGCAGTCAGTTGGGTGTGCATATAATTTGTTCTGATCGCTCTTGAAGTTGTTCATCGTTTATGAAACGTAAATTTTATTCAGGACTATTGCTCATCCTGTTTCAGAATTTTGGATGAGAAATATGAGGACTGTGGGAAGACTATCAACAGGGGAGGATGTAAGAAGCGTGGAGTATTCTGTTTCCTTCGTCTTTATTGTCTCTCTGGATGAGAAATATGGGAAACGTGGAAAGGTTACCAAGTGGTCTTCGCAGCCATCTCTCCCTCTCAAACAGCCATCTTTTACAGGTTACTGGTATTCGCTCCCTCCTCCTAGTATTTGGCATAATGTAATGTGAAATTCTGAAAGATCAATGCTCAAAACTCTGGCAACTATTGGCACTTCATCAAAGATTTCCCACTTACCATAGTTGATTGAGTTTGGATTTAATAAGAGAATTTCTTTCCAATGTCTAATTTTCATTCTTCAGGTTATGGTGCGGACTCCTTTCTTTCTTTTACACTTGTTAATTAGCTACTGCTACTGCTACTGCTCCAGCATCCTTTTCTAATATGAATCCTCAGCTCGATGCTGGAAAGTCCATGTTTTTCCATGGACAAGCTTAGCATAATTTGCCACAAACCACCTAGACATTTGGGTTGCTATGTTTTGTTTGACAAGGAAGTAGGCAATACTATGGTTAAAATGCTAACGCGGTGCAGCAAGTCAGCCATTGTTTCACACAAGTGATTACTCCTCAAAACAAATAATACTTACATGGACTTGCTCACAATGCTGGACTTACGATGCATGGATGTGCCTGTCTGTATTGATGATATATGTTGAAATTTGTTTGATGCCCAAAAATTGATTGGAAAAGTGGAAATGCACCGTGCTTCACGTGAGAATCATGAAGAATTGGAGCTCTTATATTGATATTTTTCCTCACAATTTCAGCGTCTGTTGTATTTACTCTTCGAAATATCTTATTCTTATGACCTTGCTTGGTGACCTGAATTCTCTTGACTGTGCTTGTTTTGCAGAATATCACACTGTCATCTTTGTTTGGCTAAATCTCCAAGGATGATCGAATGCATACGCAGTTGAGGTAGGCAACTTATGTGCTTATGTTCATCTTTTGCAACTTGACAAATGAGAAACAAAAGGCTTATTATTTCGGTAGGTGTACTGAAATGCTCTGAACTTTTTGGTTCTAAAAGATTTATCTGTGTTATGATGTCAATTACCTGAGTACTATATTCAAAGTCAAACGAAGAAGCTTTCTTGCTGTCAACAACAGCAACTACTGTATGGATGCAAATATTAGGATTTGAAACCGGTGTTTTAAAGTGGGCCAACGTTACAACCAAATTTGGATAAACCTGCAGATTATAATCCATTTAAATCTGACTTCCTTGTCAAAGTTCATATTTTATCTTTCTTCTATTCAAATTCACACACCACCTCAGAGCACATTTTCTTTCTTTTTGTTGTCAAGGAAATGCGTGGCACAGCAATCAGGGAGACTATGCTCTTGGCGCTCTGTTAAGTCATCATGAAAGCCTCACGTTTTCGACAATTGATTCCAGTTTAAGATTTCGGGAAGGCCATGGTTCAATCCCACTCACAACCATTTATGAAGGGTAGGCAAGTATTGTTACCATAACTCCATCAAGCTGCTATAGCTCTGGTAACGAACAAGACAAGATACAGGCATTATCATTGCCAGCGGGTTATCCCCGTGACCTTGCGTTTGCAGAATAGCAGCTTGTATCATTAGGCCTCAGTCATTGGTGATCAGCGGTCTCAGATAGGTTCTGCATTGGCAGTATCACAAGGGCCATTCAGCAAAGACAAAATCATCAAAACGATTCGTATTTTTTAGAGCGGTGTGTCTTGTTGCTGATTTGTTGTTGAAGTCGGGGGAGTATGTGTACAATTTGATGTCTGATTACTCTTGTAATTGTTTATTTTGCATGAAAAAGTAATTTTTTTCAGTGTGCTACCTGATTTTCTCGTCCCATTGTCATCTCATGTACCATATATGTTTCTTTTGGTTAAACTTGAAGCGTTCGATACAGTAATTGTAATTCAACCGAAATAATAATATCGACAATCGTGATTGGCAAAAGATGGGGCATTAGAGAAAATTTCTAGGGCCTTAGTGAGATGAACTCTGAGTAATGTCAAAATATGCGAATGTCAAAAATTAATGATAGGTCAACTTTTCGTTATCGATGATATAATATTGTTCTTCTCTTTTCTTCAACAAAAAAAATTTACATAACATAAGAGAGGCCGGTAATATTGATATTCGATATTTGATGCCTCGGAGCTTATACATTTGCTTAGTTTGATACAATAAAGAAGCAGAAAAAAGGGAGTTTCTAGTTAGTTCGTCGAAACATGCCCCTTCTTCAAATTTTGTTATATGAAATGATTTTTTTTTCAAAGAATAGGAAGATTTTATACATGAATTTACAAGTCGATTTTATGGAATTTGAAATGTTTTTTTTTTTTGTCTTAGGAATGAAAACTTAGATGTGGATTCCACGAAATTTGACAATTGTATTTGTAAGAAGCCCTTACTCCATGCTTTGACGGCATTGAGTGGGCCGTTATCGGCATGTACGGCCTCAAAGTGTAGATAAGCCCAACTCTTGGGCCCTAATGACAAGATGGATCAGATTGCCCTTGCATATGACGTGTTAGTTCGGGTAATAACTTCAAGGAGTTCCAGCCACGGACAACACTCAATATTTGTAGACCATTAAAATCTCACCCGGACTGGCATTTGACTTTGTGTAAATAACGGTGTCGGAGCAGGTTCAGCCAGAGCCCAAGAAGAAAATTGCTTATCCAGAATTGTTCGAATGTGCATTTGCCAAAAGAACAAAACCACGTCGGGCAAGTCTTGGCAACTCCAAGCTCTAAGAGAAAAGATATCTCCCTTAGGCTTACATAATTGTTTTCCTTTAAATGTGGGCTAGGTCAAGCTAAGCTCGGTGGGTAATTCCTTTTTCTCTCTCAAGCCTACTCAAATGAACCAATATGTTTTGCATCCGAATTCAATGTGGGTTATTCAAAACATCTAGTTTCATCCCAAGAAAAAAAAAATACACGAGAGATAAACGTGCTTGATATCAATGTGGGTGCTTTTCGCGTGAATATGAAGCTTAGGGCCTAACTATGTGCGAAAACCCACAATCTGATTTGGAGAGCAATGATTTATCAGAATGGCTCTCTTTAGATTTAGCTAAGACGGGCTTGTAGTTTTTTTAATACCCTCTCCTTCCTTATTCTAAGTCGTCGTCATCACCTAACAACAGTTCGATTGAATTGTACGATGAGTCAACCATAAAACTTGAGTATCAATACATTTGTCAACGGATTCGGTGTGAAACAAAAGCCGTCCAACGACACACAACCACGCAAAACAAATAACCACCCTCTTATAAATAAACAAATAAAAAGGCTAGGGAAAAAATAAGCCAAGTTCTACACTTTAGAATATACTTATGACGGAAAAAAATCTGATTTTTTGGTTTAATGTTGACTTTTTGCAAGGGCAAATGTGTCGACTACTGATAATATTAGAAGCAAAGAGTCAAAAAAATCTTGGACTTTTGACTTTCATCAGATTGGGTTTACCAAGAACCCTCCTTCTTGGAAGAGAGAGAGAGAGAGAGAGAGAAGTGGTACGCATGTAATGGACGGTTCAATGTTCATTGCGTAATCATGCACCGCCCCCATCATCAACCGTGCGCGAGAATCGCTGCTTTTCGATGATGGATAAGGCCAATCTTAGTGTGGATCCACGGCTAGTTAGAGTGGGCCTGAGGCCTACCGGATTACTTGTCCTTTGAAGACATTTGTGCGCCAAAAGTGTTGGCACGTGACAGACGTCAGAGAGAGAGAGAGAGAGAGAGAGAGAGAGAGAGAGGATGTTGGGCAGGTGAGGGTAGATCCGGACGGTGTCCGCTTTTACAGTGAGGAAGTTTCCAACCGAATAAGAGACACTTTAATAGAAAAATAAACAAATTAGTTTATCTTAATTCGGAGAAATAATGCAGAATATGATATTTCTAAACTGAGACATTTAAAGCAGATAACAAATATGCAAAAGAGATAAATGCATGATTTTGTATATTTCTTTGTATTTCATAACGAATAAATAGTCTATGAACATATTCAAAGTTTTGTGAGATGACTGTTTAGGATAATGACATTGAATAGAAGGTCGTCACATAAAGTTCGAGTAAATGAATTTCGTGGATAAACAGTCATGTATATGTGCATTGTGGACCAAGGGGGTAGCATTACTTGATCTAAAATGCATATAAACTTAGATTCCGTTCGTTTCACGAAAAATATTCTTCCGGAAATTGTGGTGTTCGGGGGGCAGAAAATAATTTACTAAGGAAAATGTTTTCCAATCAATGAAAAATATCCTTCTTAAAATGAAGAAAATATTTTTCTTTCAAAAATAAAGGAAAATATTTTCCAAGATCTGTAACTAGGGGTGATCGGTTCCCGGGCGGTTCCCGGTTCCGCTAGGAACCGGGAACCGGACCGGTGGAACCGGTTCCCTGTTATTTGGAACCGAGAACCGGACCAGATCAGACTGGGCGGTCCGGTCCGGTTCCCGCCCGGTCCGGTTCGGTTCCCGGGTGGGTAATTATTTTTTCTTTTGAAGACTAATCTTCTGGATCAGGAGATGCGTGGACGGCTGAGTCCCGCGATGCAACCGCCAGAGGTCGTGGTGGGCGGCGCAGAGGTCGTGGTGGGCGGCGCCACCACCCAGCTCAACTTCCTTCCCAAATTTTTTTTTCTTCCCCTGTTCCTCCCTCTTTTTCTTACGGTTCCATGGCTCTCTCTCACCACTACCAAGCCATCCCTTGAGACCACACTCTTACCCGCCACATCCCAGTACTTAACGAGGCCATCATCACCCCCAGAAACCAAATGGAGCTTATCAAGAACCGGGTACTGGCCAAACCTGACAAGCCGCACGTGGGACTTGAGGCGGCGGAGCGGGGTTCTGGTCCGGACGTCAAAGACCTAGATCAGGCCCGAGAGGTCGGAGGCGGCAAGGAGGGAGCCGTCGGAGCGAAAGGAGAGGGAGGAGACGACGTCGCTGAAGGAGGAGATGGTGTGGGTCGGAGAGAGTGTCTAGGGAGAGAAGAGGGAGAGGGAGGCGGAGTGGGCGGCGACGAAGAGGTCAGGAGGGGAGGGGGAGAAGGCGAGGGAAGGGATGGAGAAGGTGAGGTTGTCGATGCGGTGGGTCTTGAAGGAGGACCAGTACTTGGACTCCGGTGTCTTCGAGGGGGTTCTTGGCTCGGGCTTGAGCTTCGGCTTCGCTGGGAATGTCTTGGAGACCTTGGGTTGCTCCATTGATGGGAAGCTCTCTTCTTGGGTTCTTGGTCGTTTTTCTGATCCTGTGTCTATGAAATGCTCCTTTCCCTTCTCTGACCCACATGGCCACCTTCGCTCGCTTCCCTCTTCGCCCTCGAACCAGCATCTTTTGTTCCCTCCACTCAAGACCAAAACCAGAACAAGACCCTGACCCAAAACCAGAACCACAGGTGAGAAATCGTTGGCCATCGCCACCAGCGAGCTCTTCCTCGGTGTCACTTCACGAATGATCAAGAGGGGCAACAACAAGAGGGAAGCGAGTGCCGAGTCAGAGACCGACTTCCTCAGGGATGGTGCGAATGGGGTGAGTGTCAATGGCGGAGGAACGGACGCAAGGTCCAACGGGAAGGAGAGGCTCGGCATTATGATCAAGGACAAGATAGAGACTCTTAGACGTGATGTTGGAGCAGAGACTTAAAGGATGTGCAGGCAGAGTCGCAGAGCAGGAAAGCAGCAAATAAAAGATTTTGTCTCAGCATATCTCTTTTTTACATTTTATTTTTTTAATAAATAAAAAGAATTTCGGTCCGGTCCGGTTCCGGGTGGGCGGTTCCACCCCGGAACCGGGAACCGAACCGAAAATTCCCGGTTCCATTTATATGGAACCGGGAACCGGACCATTCCATTCAAGAACCGCCCGGAACCGACCGGTCCGGGCGGTTCCGGGCGGTTCCCGGGCGGGCGGTTTGCGATGCTCACCCCTATCTGTAACAACCTCCCTTTCCTCTCTCTCTCTCTCTCTCTCTCTCTCTCTCTCTCTCTCTCTCTCCCTTTTCTCTCTCCTCTCTCCTCTCTTTCCCCACCCCAACCCCAATTCCTCTCTCTGTCCCTCTCCTTCTTCCCTCGACATTTCTCTCTCTCTCCCACTCCCTTTTCTCTCTCCTCTCTCCTCTATTTCCCCTTCCCAGCCGAACTCCTCCCCCCCCCTCTCTCTCTCTCTCTCTCTCTTCTTCTCTTTGACATTTCTCCATTGAACAACGAAAAATATTTTCCGGTTCATTTTTAAGTTTCAAGCGAACACCAGAAAATATTGTCATTTTTCCTTCTGGAAAATATTTTCCAGAGATGTTATATTTTCCGTGAAACGAATGGAGCCCTAAAGTGAGCAATTAAATTTTTTTATGTCTCCTCAATAGCATCCGAGCTCAAACTTCTTATCTCCTTTGCCCTTTCTTTACACTCGATTTTTTTTTACAACCATTCCTATTTTGCCATTTAATATCCTTTTTTTCTTGTTACCTAGTCATGATTTTACAACAATAATCTTTGAGCACAAGGCAAATATAACATGTAAAGACTCATGCTTTAGATTCTCTTTTACCCAAAGAAAAAATTATGCTTTGGATTGGTAAACCCTAAAAAGCCCAAGTCGTCATTATTTAATTCTATACTCTTAAAAGCGGGTAACCCTCTCGTATTTGTTGACTTTCGCTTTCAAGTTCTAATTCATAATAAATAAATTTTAGTGAGTCCTTTCATCTATTTATTCTGGCGTCCAACAATAATTTATCATACGCAATCAATTGATGGGGCTATCAAGCCAAGGGGAGTCTAAAGTATGTCATTTCTACAAATATCTTTATGGCCTTAAGTAGGTTTCCCCCTCAATGGCATGCAGAATTTACAAATGCACTCATAAATTTTAGCTTTACACAATCCAAACATGATTATGCATTATTTACATAAATAAAAGGTGGGTCATCTATCTTCTTGATATATGTTAATGACATGCTCATTATGGGCTCTGACTGTCGTCAGGAATCTTAAGAAATATTTGCATGGTACTTTTAACATCAAAGAAATATTGTCACAACTAGCAACTATACCAAATGGGTGTACACAATGCTTTTCTCCATGATGATCTGAATGAAGAAATTTGTATGGATCTTCCATAGGGTTTACAGAGCCAAGGGAGTCTAGAGTATGTCATTTCCGCAAATCCCTCTATGGCCTTGTTGACACCTAAATTTTGGCAAATCAAAAAAAGGGATTTATTTTAATTCCTAAAATTTTAATTCCTAAAAAATAAAAAAAAATTGCATATAGCTTTAGGAGTATTTTGCATATAGATGTTAATTCCATAATAAGTGGGCCCTGTATGGTTGAGTGCAAGAAGAGCATATAATTGTGGCTATAGGTTCATTATCGGCGAAATCAAGAATGTCACGATGTTTAGAAAGATTTCTGGCCACGTAAAATAAGCATTAATCTTGAAGAAATCCATATTTGAGTGAGCAAATCGGTAGATGCCGATTCAATTGATTTTGAAAAGGAAATTCAGGAGATACTTTGGTTATATATTCTTGAGCGAGAATCGCAAGTAAATCTGGAGTTGGGCGATATCCATGAAAGAAATCTTCTTGTCTTGGCACGTTGCAGGAAATTGGCTAAAACAATGACACGCATGGACACAGAGGGAAGTGTGGACAGTATAAAAAAGAGGGACTTATCTTTTGGCAGGAGATTCGGCCACAGAAGAGCGATATAAGGAGGGGATTTTTCAAAAGAAAAATATTTGGTTTGAATATTACTTTATCTCAAGATTAAAAGAGACCAAGAACGGAGAGCAAAGGAAAGGGGGCTTCGAAAGGAGGACAGAGAGAGTTTTCGAGGTACAAGCGTGAGGAACCGAAAAAAAAGAGGCAGAGAGCTGAAAATACGAGTCTTCTTAGGAGGATGGAGTGCATGAGTAGAGGAAATAAACAAAAAAAGAAAGGGAGGGGCACACTTTCATTAGGGGGAAACATTCTGAAGACGTAATAAATTCCTTGGTGGAGCTCTCTCTCTCTCCATAAGAAATTCCATTGTTTTAGTCTTCTCTTTTGCAGTGTTCCGCCGGTGGCTATCTTAAAGTCTTGCCTTGCTGCTCACAATCCATCTGGTCGAAAAGCTTCCTCAATGATTCCATTCAAAGTTTTCGCCAACTCCCATGTCCTCGAACTATCGTCACGTCAGCAAATTTAGCATCTAAGTCGCTGTGTCAATCCACGAGTCGTCGCCCGCGACACCACGATCTGCAATTCGTGATTCGTCATCTGCAATCGGTTCGAGCTTGGAAATTTTATCCAAAAATTAGGTCAAAGTCTTATGACAAGTTGACTTGAATATTTTGTGGCTTAAATCGATAAGATTTCATGTCTAACTTGATTGTTTTGAGTGACATGCATTACTTATTGGAACTTATTTTTCAATTCGCAACTGCAAATCAATTTTTTATTTTATCTATAAGGCTTTAGATGGAATAATTAATTGCGCGGGAATTTATAAAGTTGGTATTTTGATACTATTTCCATTTGATGAGTTTGATTGTTTCTTTTTCTTTTCTTATTAAAAAATAAAAAAAAAGATTGCATATTTAGATTAATTTGCATGATTAGATTAGGGTGCATATTAAATAATTTTTCATGTCATAGCATAAATCACTTCATGTATTTTGCACATTAAGTTTTACTTGACATTCAGATTAGGTGCATAAGTCCCATGCCATGTCATTGCATGTTAGAATAACATTTAGAAATCTAGGGTCATGTTAGATTAAAGTTCATATTTTATTAGTTTATTTAACTTCGAATTTTTATTTATTAATAATAATAAAATGCCTTAAAAAATATCATTAGCATGTCATATAGATTAGCTTAATTTAGGATTGCATGCCATAGAACATATTAGGTTAATCATATTTAGGGTTAGATTTTAATCATATGCATCGCATATTAGAATAGGTTTTGCATATAAAAAGTAAAAATACCAAAAAAAAATCTTTTTTGACTTGATTTGTTTTCCATTGGGTACTTACATTAATGTCTGTGCACCCGCGTGATCACTATGCATGATAGGTAAAAAAGTTAAAATCAATTCAAGTTGCTTGCAAAATATATTTTTGAAAAAAAAGAAGAAGAAAAGGTACTCAAGCCCCCGAATACATAATATCTGGTTCGTACGGGTAAAGTACAACTCCCTGTAATTTACATGGGTTTCTAATCAACCCACCGTGAATAGATTAGTAGCGACTCCATTTAAAATTGATCTTGCATGTTAAGAGAAGAAACTTAAGTTGCGAATCGGTGTGAGCTTATGAGAGCTCAAGCTGAGTCGAACTTAATAATCTGTTAGTCAAACCCTAGGTGGTACACTTTCGGAGTGGTTGCGACAGGCCTTACATAGGTTTCCCCATCAATGGTATGCAAAATTTACTAACGCATTCATAAATTATGGCGTTACACAATGTAGACATGATTTTGCATTTTACATGGATAAGTGGTGGGTCATATATTTTCTTGATATATTTTGAAGACATACTCATTATGGGCTTCAACTGTCATTGAGAATCTTTAAGAAATATTTGCATGCTACTTTTCACCTTAAAGATATGGGCCTTCCCATATATTTCATTCGAATTGAGATTGCGCAATCAAACCTAGCGATCTTACCTAGCCAATTGAAAGTTGTTTTGAAAATTATATCAAAAGCAAGTCTATTAGGATGTAAGCTAGCAATTATTCCCATCCCATAGATTGTCACCTTAACCACATTTTCTTAAAATGCTGGAACATTGTCCAACACTAATGATCCATTGCTTAAGAATCCATCGAGCTATCAGAGGCTCAAAGGAAAGCTTATCCACCTCACTATGACAAGACTTGATATATGTTATGATGTACAAACATTGAGTCAACTTATGCATATACAAAGCCATCTCATATAAATGTAGTTCCTAAGCTTGTGAAATACTTGAAAAAATGTCCAAGACTTGGAATACTTCTTTCTCAAGAGTGCAATATGGAGATTAGACCTTATTGTGATACAAACTATGCCACCTTTCTATGACCTGAAAATCTATTATTGGATTTTCCATTAAGTTTGGAAAATGATTGCTTTCCATTGAAAATGAAGTAGTAGTCAACCGTGTCATTGTCATCAGCTGAGGTGGAGTACCGAACCATGACAAAGACTATTTGTGAGATAGTATGGGTGCAAGGCCTACTTCTAGACCTTGGCATGTAGGTTAAAGGGCCAATTATGTTGTTTTGCAATAATGATGCAACACATAAATTTGTGACTAATCCCATAGTTCGTGAGAGGATGAAATATATAGAAATGGACTGTCACTTCACTAGAGACAAGGTCCAAGAAGGCATAATTAGGACAAAGGGAATCGGGACTTCTGAACATATAGTTTCGCGAAACTATTATGCCAAAGACAACACAACACATCTGCTAAGTAAACTATGACAAAGACTATTTGTGAGATAGTATGGGTGCAAGGCCTACTTCTAGACCTTGGCATGTAGGTTAAAGGGCCAATTATGTTGTTTTGCAATAATGATGCAACACATAAATTTGTGACTAATCCCATAGTTCGTGAGAGGATGAAATATATAGAAATGGACTGTCACTTCACTAGAGACAACGTCCAAGAAGGCATAATTAGGACAAAGGGAATCGGGACTTCTGAACATATAGTTTCGCGAAACTATTATGCCAAAGACAACACAACACATCTGCTAAGTAAACTATGACATATATGAGCCATCAACTTGAAGGAGGGTATTGGAGATATGATTTGTGTGTCGTGGATTAATCAAATCAATCTAACATTTAGAATGATTAACTAAATCAATCAATGATTGAGATTAATTTTGTATATTAATTCCTTTTGTTGTTCATACACTGTACTATAAATAAATGTAAATAATGCAACTAAAATTTTAGAGAACGAATACAACGAATTTCTTCCAATGCTCTTCTTATTCATTTCGCGTCACCATGTTAGCATGCCCGAATTGCATCCTGCACCTTATCCCATTCAGTTCAGCTCAGCACCTGTCCTCGGCGCTCTTGCTCGGCCACGACGGATTTGCTTCGCCTCTTGCTAGTCCTCTTAAGATTCGTATCATGAAGTCGCACATCCGCAGCACTCTACAAAATTGTCGCCAAGTTTCTCAGCCATGATTTGAGCTATTCCTAGCATGCTCCAATAAGGTCAAGCAAGGCCATTATCCCTCTGCCAACGTGAATATCACGCCACATTTTGCCAGCTACCACTTGCGACCCTGTAGTCCACACCGCATCTCTCGTTGCCCCAAAGTCCATAGTCAAAGGAGTTACTAGAATTTCAGTGAACCTAAGTCTTAAGTAAAGGTGGCAAAATGGGTCAAAGACCCATATTTTAATTGATATATGATAATATGGGTCATAAATGGGTTAGCTTAAAATGTTAAATGGGTTTTAAATGGGTCACTTGATAACCTAACTAGTCTTAATGGGTTCTAAATGGGTTATCTAATAAATTTTAAGTGTTATTCATTTTAAATGTTATTAACAAGTCACTTGTAGACTATGAAAATTCTGATATTCTAATTATTAAATTTTTTTAATGAAAATTTGATTATTTTCCTTATTTTTATTTTTTCTCCTTTTTCCCTCTTTCTAAGTTGGTTGCTAGCCAAGAGACGAGGGATGAGCTCACTAGACTCTGGCGACTGGAAGAGGAAAAAGCAAAGAAATAAAAATATGTATTTTAAAAAATTAAAATTAAAATTTTGAAAAAATAAAACAAAAATTATTTAAATAATGAAATAAATCTTATTGCATAAAATTATTTTAACAGTACATTTAAAAAAGTCATAAATTAAATTTTCATGGACTTGGTTAAATATGAAAGTGTTTTAACAATACAAGTCGGGACGGGTATGGGTCGTTAGATTTTTATTGTATGAAAATGTGTCAAAACGGGTTAAACGGGTCAATATGAGTTGAACCATTTTTGACCTAATCCAAACCCGACCTGACCCACCCATTTGATGCCCCTAGTCTTAAGTGGTGGACTTGTCTTCTGTCCAGAAGTGATGGTAACATGCGGCTTATTATGAGTTTAATTCATGCAAGAAAATAATGTTTTTCTGGAAGGAGAATGGGACGAGTATGGGCATGCGGCAACGTGTAAGTTACACACCAGAAAAAAAAAAAAAACAATGCTCACTTGAGCAATGGCTAACCAAATTTTAGCATTTCACCTTTTTGTTACACATTGCGAGTCATCTACACTACACATGTTAACAAAATAAATAACATAGGCTAATCGATATAACAAAATGAAAGTTCCGGAAATACTATGTAACGACCAAAAGTAGACTTCTCTTATTTTATTACATTTTCTTTCCATTAGTCTTCACTTTTGTATCACCTTCTAGATAAATGAGGTTCATGATGTCCAATAAAGTTTAAGTCTTCGTGATGAATTTATTTATTTATTTGAGTGTATTATTAAGGCAAGCCGTTTGAGTTTGGCCGAAGAGCATATGTTTTGATGCCCATTACATCAATGAATTAGATAAATCAATTTATTCATTTTTCTCTGGTACAAGACTTTTGGTTTTCATTTGAAAGAGAGGACCTTTTCCTATGGCCATCCAAAACATATGATAAATCGTGATTTTTCTACATGTGTCCAACTTATAATGCTTGCATATCTTCGTAAAAGATTTACTGTAACGGCTGCATCTTATTGCGTGATTATTTAAGTATGGATCGTGATTTAAGAGCCTCGAGAATTTACCCCGTTATTATTGTAATTTCCGTGGGGACGTGGAAATATCTAAAAATTAGTTTGGATTTCCGAAAATGATTTAATCACTTTTGGCCCAAAAGTACTTAGTTTTATATTTGGGAACTTCTCATATTGCCGCCGGTAGCCCATGAAAGGAGCCCCCTTAGCTCGGGTGTGCCCTATTTTCCAAAAAACGCCTCTAGCTTCTTCGTTGCCGTTCTTCCAATCCTTCAATCTAGAGCACACGCCATTACTTCAAATAGATTCCTAGGTACTCCTTTACCCTAGATATGACTCTTGTTGTGATTAATTTGACCTAGGTTTGACGATTTGGCTTTTGAACGCCGGTTTGCCCTAGAACTCGCTGCCGGAGCCCTCACCTCGCCTTTGAGCCTCCTCTAGCGAGACCCAGCTGCCATTACTACCACCAATTGTGAGCTGGGAGTCCCACGAGCACAACACCACCAGCGATGGCCCTCATTGTCACTTCATTCACTGGATTTTGGCCCCGAAGCTGGAGCCCTCTTTCGCCGAGAACCTTAGTTGCGTGCCGTTGTCTTCTCCAAGCAATTGCTCACTAATCCAGCCACCTCAGGCAATGCCACCACCACCAATCAACTCATGGGAGTCCTCTCTCCAAAGCCCAACCCCTTGCCACTGTCAATTTGGCCCAAGGAGGGCGAATCAAGCCATGACCAGACCGGACCCTCTGACGACCCAGTTTTGGACCCAATTGGAGAAATCAGGTCTATTTGCCGGATTCAAGCTGATCAGAGTCATTTCATTGCCTGCGACTGCCACCCACGAGCTCGACCAACCTCCCACGACCAAGGGCCGCCCTCGGGAGGCTTGCTGAACCCTTGCCAGCGAGCTTGTCAAAGAAATCGGAGCTGTCACGGAGCCTCCTTGGAGTTGGACCATCCCATCCATGGTGTTGGATTGAAGATTAGAAAGCCGTGCCAAGCTTGAGTGCAATCGAAAATACAAGGAGTGTGACGCACGAGCTGCTGTGGCCAGTTGCCGCTTCACGAGGAAATCAAGATGAATGAACATCCTATCCCTGGCCTAGGTCGGTTTACCACTTTAGTATACTGGTTAGGATGGATGGGTGCATAGGTGGAGAAATTGATAGGTAGGTCGAGTGCATGGAATTGCACATAAGACGTGACTTGGACAAATTTTGTGGCCAATAGGCTATAAGTGGGCCAAGTGCGTCGAGTGTGCCTATGAGGGCTTCAATTGTGGACTTTCGTGGCTAGTTTAGAGAAATGGGAGAAATTTTCCGATTAGCCAGCTTGTATCAATTGCATGGCAATTGATGGACCGATCAAGTGGCCAATGGACCTTGATTGGGTTTGAAGGTCAATAGAGCCCAGTAGGGAGTCGACTAGTTGAAGATCATGTGGCGATCGCTTGGATGACCGATGAGGTCATCAGTGCGGAGCCGCCCTTGAATGTGGCGGCGCACCATGAAAAGTAGTTAAGGTCTCAGATGGGTTGTGGACCGTCTTATTTTATGTATCATGAAAGAATAATGAGACGAGTGGTATGGCTTTAGGTCAAGTCTCGGTCGTGGACTGATTGACTGAGTGACTTAGCTTAAGGAGGTGCCGAGTTACATGCGCGTACTAGACCATGAGGTCAATTGCACTAGATAGCTAACGTCTTAGGTGGCTAGTGATGTGATATGATAGTTTGTGTGCTATAAGGCCTAGTCTCGGTTGTGGACTGGTGGATTGATAGGCAGTAGATCACCGAGATAGACGAGTGGTGCGTATGTATCTAGAACCTAAGGTCAGACACACTTGTTAGTCACGCCAAGTGAAGGATGGCTAGAGGTCCCACATAAGAGCCAAGCGACATGAGGGTTGGCCAGTGGAGATGAGTAGGGCCAAACACCATGTGAGGCGTTGGCTAAGACTCGATCATGGACTAATCGTTTGTTGGGGAAAAGGGCTAGTAGCTATGCAAGAGTGATGCGAGGCACGATAATCGGGCAGGAGAGCTCCAAGGACTGAGCTGTATGCCAGTCGGGCCTAAGAGGTCGTGTTGTCGCCAATAAGGCGAGAGTGTGTGGAACCCAGAGTGATAGCCACTGTGCACCATGGTCGATAACCTAGTGAGGTATCGATGGTAGGCATGTGTGAATCGAGTGTTGCCTATGTGAGGCTGACCGACGGACTAAGGACCCTAAGGCGAGTGCCTTCCTAGACTAGACCTAGGGTGTAGACTCACTGAGATTAATTTCTCAACCCGTTGTTATTTACCATTTTTCAAGTACATAGAGGTATGAGTTGATTTTGGAGAGGAAATTTGTGGGAGTGGCCAGGGTGGAGGCTTGAAGATTGGCAACAAGTCTTGAGACGTTGTACTCATCGATCAAAAGTGAAGGAAGAATTGGGGATTGCCGTGCACTCGGGAAGTGGGGTGTGACATTTACTGCCGACAAGTGTTTTGTTAGCCTTTTTTTTTTTTTTGCAGTTATAGGCTTTTTACGTGGCAACTATACTGGTAAAAATTCTCAAGAAGATGGGCGGCGAAGATCCAGTAAATGACGCTGAAGTAGTTGCTCAATGTGAATTGCTTGTTAGGAGAATTGTGATCCTTTGAACAGACAGAGTCAGCCCAAGTTATGGTGTGCGACAAAAGGAAATTCACATTAGGGATGATAGTGGGAGGTGAGAAGTGAAGCAACAAAGCCAATTTGGGTCATACAAAGTCTCGGTCCTCCTAGAATTTATTGAAATTTCTTTCTAGTTAGTACTTTTCTTAAAGCGCTTCACATGTCACGAGTGGAAATTCTCCACTATCGTTTCACTTTCCAAACAAAAGAGCACATGATATCCAAGAAAGTTCCAGGAAGTATTCTCTAATATTCGAAACAATTACTTAAAAAGTATTTTAATTTGATTTGTCTAATCTCTTATGTGATTCTTTGAAAGTTTTGGTCTTTGTCTACTGTTTTTGTTAGGTGAAAATCTTGGTCTTCTTATACTCTATAGTGGTCCCTCTCCATTAGCTTATTATCACTAGGCTCCACCATAGCCCTTCTTTTTCTTCACATCAATACTTTCGCATGTCCTTGGAACAAACAACTTAGCCGTCTTTGATGACTTGTGGATCAATAAGAAAATAAGATGTCATTGTTGGCTTTATACTCGACAATTTAGGTTTTAAAAACATTGACAGGGTGGGGTTCCTTTAACGCGATTTCAGTGGGTTGATGCTCAAGGAGCTACTGGGCAAGCATAAGTTGGCATGAGCTAGTTGCAGAATCCTGTACGATATGTACCATGTCATGACAGATTTGACGAAATTTGGAGTCTTTGGATATAGATGTCCAGCTTCAAATTTATTATACAGTCTAAATCCAATTCTCGAATTGCTTATCTACGAGAATCCAATAGTACATGATTGTGAATTCTTGGAAATTACTGTAAGTGGCATATACACTTTGCATATTAACAAGACATAATAAGAATTTGCTTCAAGTAATAATAGCAAAAAAGCGTAATATTAATTCATGTGCTTACTCAAAATAAATACGTTGGATTGTTCTCAAATTTCTAATATCAAAGTCAATCTTGATTAGTTGTGAAGAAAAAATTCCACATCAAATTAGTTTGATCTACCCACTCGAAAAGAGAATCAAATTTTTGCTTTAAGAAAGCAAAATTCGGGAAGACATCTTTACTTTAAGAAAGCAAGGTTATGAAGGACATCCCCATTTAGAAATGAGAAACAAATATTGATCTTGCAAGACCATTGCTTGACAAAATATGATGGTCTCTCTCTAGTTAGGAAACCCCGAGTCATTCCATGTACACACGCATCACATGTTCCGCTCATCTGTATTTAGATTCTCAATCGTTATTATTTCTTGTCGCTTACAACATCTATGATCTATTGATAAAGTATTCTAAATGGTATGGGGCTAATTTATAATAAAATCAGTAGTACCATACAAGTTTTTAGTATTCTTCTTTTCGAATGAAGATGGCGAACCATTTCATTTTAATCGAGTGAGAAGGTATAATAATATTAATTGTGTATAACTTTTCAGCTTTTAATAATTGGTGAATGAAATGCAAATCAGCAGCACGATAGAAGTCCTTAATGCTATGCTTCATTGGACATGGTGACAAAAAAGGCCAAGGCAAGGTCATCCCATTTGTATCATCTTGTTTTAGCACGGATGGGACGGATCTTAGGTCACCGTTGGTGAACGTGACCCGATCATTGTTTTAGCATATACATAGCGTCCATGATTCCCCCCAACCTTGGGTACACTTAAGTTATGCCAACCAAGAATGACAAAAACTATTGAATTTATTGATTCATGTAATACATGAAAACTATAAATACTTAAACTACTTTGATAGAGAACAACAAGAGGAATTGGCTCAGTTCGATCCGAACGAGGAACATTATAGAAAATAGGATCGGATTAGAAGTCATATGCAGATCATAGTGTCTGAACCCACACTGCTATTCCTCTATAGAGAGAGGTGAAACGTGGGCAATAAGCAGGCAGTTACAATCACGTCTGAAAAGGATCGTCAAGGAACAGTACCAAAAAAGTCCTAAATATTTTCCTGTTTATTCGTGTTATGCATAGAATATAATTTCCAGTAATTTATGTATTGTTATATAATGATTTGTCGCTCTTCTACTATCAACAGATTAAAACAAAGCAATTTGCTTAATAGATTGCTCGGTGTGCCTAACCCTTTTCTTGTTTAGCTCAAAGAGCGTGCTTTTGCTTTCCTTTTTGAACAGAGAAAATTAGCCATCTTTGATGACTTGTATAACAAAAAGTCCTAACCTTCCTGAGCTTATGGTTTACATACATGAACAAATATGTGGTTGTGGAAGGTACAAATATCACCTCATGATCTCCACACATTACGAGAAGGCGTTTGTGGACGAAAAATTACTTATCTTGATTCCTCCCACCACTTATGAGCATTCTTGAAAGTCTTGATCTTTATTTATTGCTTTTGGTGGGTGAAAGTTTCGGTCTTCCTGGACTTTGTAGTTTTGTCTCTCCACTAACTCATTATGATCTGACTTCACCATAACGCATTCTCGTCCCTCTGCTCAACAGTATTCTCTCCTGCTCGTCTGAACTTAGCACTCGTGCTTGCTGAATTGCTGTGCTCCATCTAATCCCGTTCACAGTCTGCTCCAGGAAGTCTACTCGGAATAGGTAAGAGATATCCATCTACTCGCTCTCTTTTTCCCTCAAACTGATGCAGCCATAATTTTGCTTCCCAAAGTATGTGCTGGGCATTTATTACACGAGAGCAACCAACAATATTTCCCCATTCACCGGTCTGCTCTAGGAAGTTGTCATTTTGCATTGTACACTCCTAAATCCAAGTAGCTCTCTTATATTTGTTGACTACCCCTTCTGAGGTTTAGTCGGAAGTGAGTAACCAGCGTAAGTGTGACGGCTTTGTTGGCTTTCTTAGCATCCATCCTTCCTTAGTATCCTTATGATTTAGATGTCTTCGTTTTATGCTTTATTGGTGAATATGTGAAGGATGTAGGCTTTTACATGGCAGTTACAGTGCTGAAAACATGCGACAATGTGGCAAAAATCCACAGAAGGATGCTGAGATGATAGGAAATTGCTTGATAGGAGCATCATGGTCCTTTGAATGCGATTTTTCTGTTCATTAGTGTGATGCATAGAGTATAATTTGCTGTAGATGTACTGTCAACTGGTGATTTTTGACTCATTCACTACATGCAGAGCAAAATAAAGCAGCTTGCTTGATGGATTTATTGGCATGC
Source organism: Melaleuca alternifolia (assembly GCA_019926035.1). Taxonomy (NCBI): domain Eukaryota; kingdom Viridiplantae; phylum Streptophyta; class Magnoliopsida; order Myrtales; family Myrtaceae; genus Melaleuca; species Melaleuca alternifolia. Next base: position 133,928 of record JAGKPW010000078.1, read on the forward strand.
ATGCCTGACCCTTTTTCTTGTTTAACGAGAATGAAGCAGACGACAATTAATAGGACCGGCAAATAAGCATCATTGTGCAACTTGCATTGGTTAGAATAATGTTTTTGAAACATGAAATATTGAGGATCCCCCCAACTATGGCATCCTATTTTATGTTCTACATCTAAAGGCAGTTAGCTTTGTCTGTTCGGTAAGGAGTAACAGAAACTTTGGGCCAAACAAGAAAAAAGGTCAGACTCACCAACCACTCCAGTATGCAAGTTGCTCTATTTTGCTCTACGAATAGTGAGAGAGTCAAGTATCACCAACTAACAATATATAATCTACTGTAGATTATACTCTATGCACTGCGCTAATGATGTGGAAAAATGTGTTAATAGAGCCCTGGAAATGATTAAAGTTTCTTTTCTCATTAGTACTTTTTGTTAAGGTGCTTCACTTTTGCTTTACATGTAACGCATGGAAATTCTCTACTTTTGCTTCACTTTCCAAAGAAAAAAGCACATGGTATTGCATAAAGTCTCTTAGGATATTCTCTAAACATTATGAACACAAGCATTTGTGAATAAAAGTATTTAATTTCGATATCTCTAATGTTTAATGTGCATTTTTGTAAGTTTTGGCCTTTGTTTAATCTTTTTGATAAGTGAAAAGTCTTGATCTTCCCGTACTTTATAATTTTGACTCTCTATTAGCTCGTTATTAGCTTCACCATAATTCATGCTTGCCCCCCGCTCAACAGTGTTCTCTTCTTGCTCGTGTTTTGTCGATTGCTGTCTTTCATCTAATTCCCTTCACCTGTCTACTCCAGGAAGTTTACTCGAGATAGGTAAAAGACGTCTATGTTCTTGTTCTCTTGTCCCCTCAAACTGATTGTCACGCTCCGAACCTCGAGCGCGCGCGCATCCCATGATGGTCGAATAAAAATGCGACGTTCTTAGGTAGCGTCGCCGACCCAAACTTCTATGCACATGCGAAGACGTGTAATAAACAATCCCCAGACAATAATCAAACAAGGGATAGAAAGGTAGGGCAACCAAATTACACAAAACACATCTCATAAAACAACCTTGGTTCAAATACATAAGAGACTAAACCAAAAGAAAGGTTTATCTAACTCCATGATCTATAGCTATGAGCTCTGGGTCCACCAATAAGGCATACTAAAAAACTATCTCCTATGGAACCCCATGACGCACGTGTCATATTTCCATCTAGGTACCTGAAAAACAGTTCAACGAGTCAACTCTCCAAACCCTGATTAGGAAAAAATTCACCTACGGATAACCTATTCACATAAACAAATCGAGGTCTGGAAACTATCAGACGATCTATGTCTGAGATGGTACAGCATCTAGTACGATCAGATTCTACAAAGTCTGAGAGTTTACGTCGTCTAGTGACGATCACACTCCACAGTTCATGCATATAAGCATACGATAAACATTTTTAACAACCGGAGCACATCACGTCAATCATCATCATCATCTCTCAAAGGTCTCGATTATAAGGCCAAATCATTATGACACGTCTCATACCATGTCACACAATTTCGTCCCATAATAAGGTTCATCATATCAACAGTTCAATCAAACATTCAAATGTTTCTCGATCAGCATATTCCACGCCTTAAATCCTTGCCACAACCCGCGAAGATTCTTGCCTTAGATATGCAGCTGTCAGCCTCGTCAGGCATCCGCGATAAGTTCTCGCCTCAGGGTAGTCTAACCCGCATAAACACGCCTCAGGTTCTTGCCATAACCCGTGGTTATTCTCACCTCAGGTATATGTCACGCCCTGCTCCCAAGCTCGCGACAATCCCAGTTTTCATCTTCCTTTCCTTTGGTCGATGAGTACGACATCCCATAACTCATTGTCGACCTTCGAGTCTCTGACGGAAGCGCGGGTCTCTTCCTTGACCACTCCCACAGAACTCCCTTCCCCAAACTCAACTCGTACCTGAAAAATGGTAAACAACGATGACTTGAGATATAAATATCTCAGTGAGTCTGTTCTTATGCCAAAATTAGGAACACCATTGCAATAGGATCCCTACTACCATTTTCGGTGCTACCATAACCACTAATTAGTCTTCAATTGGCTCAACTCCATAGCCCTAACTCTTCCAAAGATTCCATCTTTTCATCACATAACCAATCTAGAATCCATTTCTAATGCTAACGGAACATCTCAATGGTCTACTCCTATGCCCGAACTAAGAATGCTACCACCCCCAGATCCTTAATCGCGTCTGTCCCATCAATCGTCATCTCTAGTCAAACTCCTTTCACTTAACCCCCACGTATAACTCAATCAATTCCAACTCTCTCAAATAACTAAATTCCTCATTTCTATGAGTCAACCGGTTCGTGACCGGGATTTGGCACTAAGCCCGAACCATCTAACATGTGAGGATTAGCCACCATAATACTATAGCTCGTTAAATAAGTAAATGCACAATTGAATGAATAAATTACTAATTAAATAAATAAATAAATTACTAAAAATGAATAAATGAATTACTAAATAAATAAATTACCGTAATTGGCCCTAATAAACCGTCCACAATCAACTTGGTGGGGCTGTGCACCTTCAGTCCATTGATTTCTGATCTCTCTTTTTTTCCTTTGAGCCAGGGTTGGCAAGTAATGCAGCGATACAAGGGCTTAGTATTTTTTTTACAATTATAATAAAAAGTGTGAATGAAAAGTAAATATTTACCATTGTGCATGCGCAGCATGAGAAAGTAAAAGATGTGATGTAGAGAGCGGAGAGGGGAAAAAAATACAAAATCATTACCTAAAAGAAGTGAAATGCTCAGACCAAAAAAAAAATCACAGTTAAGCAGATAAATGTGGCTCTAACCACCGTCAATTTTCATGATGATATTATCAAATTATGGAAAACTCATCATTTTTTCTTAATCATAAATTAGTGAAAGACGAAAAGAAAAGAGGAACATTTGCTTTCACCCTAGGTAGCTGGAAGCAACCTTCTTGTTTGTTCTTCATACTAATCATAACCATCAGATCGCCATTGCCCATGATGGAGAGCACGTGATTTTTGGGTGAAGTGCACATCTCTCCAATTTAGACAATGAATCTAGAGAGGATGCCTTCCTCTGCTGCACGAAAGGATCTTAAATAATCAAATGAAAAGGCTAGATGGGATAACATGCCTTTTGAGTGGAGAGCAATGCGTTTCTTCTCGTTCCAATGGACCTCACCCTCTACTCAAGCCGATACCATTGAGTTGTGTCCGCTTATTGACAAGAAGAAAATGACTAATCTTTATCTTTAGACGCAAGCCTTGTCGTCAAGCCCCACCTTAGATGGAGAGCACATGCTCTCCAAATGATTGTAAATCGCATGACATTTAATGAGAGAAGATGCCTTCCGACTGCACAAAAAGATGTAGATAAACAGATGGAAACACTGGGTCAAGAGCACATACTCTCTAAAAAATTCCGCTCATTGATTCATTGTTTGTATGCTATCAATGTAGGCTTTAGGGGGCAGTTACAGTACTGAATATTTGTAGCAAGATGGGCAGCGATGATCTGCTAAAGGATGTCGAGGGGGTAGTTGATGATCAGGAATCGCTTGATAGGAAATCGTAGTCCTTTGAATACTATTTTTCTTTCCATTAGTCCAATGCTTAAAGTATAATATTTAGTAGATTATATGTGGCTTGTTGGTGATTTTTGACTGGTTCAGTATTTCCAGAGTAAAGTAAAGCAAGTTGCGTTTTGGATTAGTTGGTGTGCCCGAGTCTTTTTCTTGTTTAGCCCAGAGTTGGTGTTTTGTTTTCCTTACTGAGCAGACAAAATAAGCTATCTTTGAGGATTTTACATGCTCATTCACATTGAAATAGGAACGGAGAGTCTTCTTATATCTTAAACATATGCAAATTTTCGGAACTATAACTGCCGCGTGAAAGCCTGCATTGATCATATATTCACCTATAAAACTAAAAACAAGACATTGAAATCATAGAAATACAGAAGATGTACTGACAAAAAAAAAGCAACAAACAATAATAAATAATACTTCTTGACTAAATTATGCGTGCACTCTAATTTGCCAAAAAAATAATGCCCTCGGTAACCAATGACACCCACAAGTTGCAGTCAGAAGAAAAAGGAGAAACAATTGACAAAACAAGCACTTTTGAAAGAACACTAGTTATTTTGATTTGTCTAACCTTGGACGTGCATATTTGAGTTCTTTTTTTTTTGTAATCTTTTTCATAGGTGAAAGTCTTGATCTTCCCTAATTTTATTGTATTCTCTCTCCATTAGCTCATTATCATGTTACTTCACCATAACCTTTTTTTCTTCTCTACAATGAATAATTCAGCCATGGCCTTTGGAGAGATCGTTTTGAGTTCCTTCTGTCAGGTCTTGTTCGACAAGTTGAGTTCTTTGGCATTGGCCTATTGGCAAAGGGACCAAACCAATGTCACCCTCCTTGATGAGTGGAAGGGGATGCTGGTCAAAATCAATGCAGTGTTGGATGATGCAGAGGAAAAGCAACTTAGCGATAACCGTCCAGTGAAGTTGTGGCTGGACGATGTTAGGGACTTAGCCTATGACATGGACGACTTGCTCGATGACCTCGAGATAGAAGGTGCCCAAGATAAGTCGCAGGAAGAATCCAGCACGAGTAGAGGTCAACGAAAAAGGAAGTTCCTTTTTTTAGACCTACCACGCTCGCTCGTGTCTGACACCAAGGTACAAAATATCAAGGGCAGGTTGGAAACGATTTTCACCGAGAAGGCTCCTCTAAACTTGAGAGAGAATAGTGCGGACAAATCCAACGAGACCAACAAAAGGCTCCCCAGTACTTCTCTACCGGAGCCTCAGTTTTTTGGTAGAGAGGAGGAAAAAGCAGAGATACTTGAAGTGTTGACCAGTGAAACCAAAACTGGCGATACCACACTAAGCATAGTTGCCATAGTTGGGATGGGTGGTGTTGGAAAGACGGCCTTGGCTCAACAGTTATATAATGATGCCAAAGTGAGTAGCTGTTTCGAGAAGAGAGCATGGGTTTGTGTTTCAGATGTTTTTGATGTTATTGGCATAACAAAGAATATTTTGCTTTCGATTACCGGGGTGTCCAGCGAGGGCAAAGATCTTGAAAGGCTTCAAGTTGAATTGAAGGACAAGCTATCGGCGAAGAAGTTTCTTGTTGTTCTAGATGATGTATGGACTAAAAACTATGGAGAATGGACTGTCCTCTTAAAGCCATTTATGGCAGGAGCTAAAGGAAGTAAGATCATTATTACGACTCGTAACCAATATGTCGTTTCCCTAGTAGGAGCTTCACCTTATCCATTGAAGGAGTTGTCCATTGATGACTGTACAAGCTTATTAGCCTTTCATGCTATTGAAGCAACAAATTTTGAGAGCCGCCCAGATCTTGAAAGAATAGGCAAGGAATTAGCCAAAAGATGTAAAGGCATACCTTTGGCGGCAAAGACGTTAGGTGGTGCCTTACATAATAAAAGGAGTCCTGATGAATGGGAAGAAACCTTAAACAGCAAAATGTGGGATCTTCCGACAGCAGAAGATGATGTTATCCCAATTTTAAAATTGAGCTATGTTCATCTACCTTCTTATTTGAAGAGATGTTTTGCTTATTGTGCGGTATTTCCCAAGGACTACGAAATTGAGAAGGATGAGCTAGTACTCTTATGGATAGGGGAGGGCTTTTTAGATAGACAAAAAGCAGAGGAGGATATCTTGAAATTGGGACGTCAACACTTTGATGAGTTAGTATCCAGATCATTTCTTCAAAAGTCAAGTGTTGATACATCTAAGTTTTCAATGCATGATCTTTTGAATGATCTGGCAAAATCAATCGGGGGTCAGACATACTTTAGCATAGGGGAGTCTCAATCAACAGGTGATAAAGATCACGCATCTCTTGAGAAAACTCGTCACGCATCATTCATCTTTCCACGATATGTCACACCAAAATGCTTGAGAGGATATGGCAAAATGAAGGTACTGAGAAGTTTTCTGCACGTTGGACCTTGGAAGTGCACAAAAATTTTCTATTTCCAACAAGTTGCTACATGACTTGCTAACAAATTTGAAATTCTTGAGGGTGCTCTCATTATGTTATTGTGACATTACAAAGGTACCAAAATGTGTTGGTGATTTGAAACATCTCCGATATCTCAATTTTTCATACACCGATATCGAAATGTTACCTGACTTGATTGATGGCTTGTGCAAATTACAAGCTTTGATCTTAAGAGGTTGTCGAAAGCTTTTGAAGTTGCCTCCAAGTATCCCAAAAGTGGCCACCTTACGATTTCTTGACATTAGAGACACTGATAGTCTAAAAGAGATGCCATTTGGTATTAGTAATTTGAAGAATCTTACGATCCTGCCAAAGTTTGTGGTAGGATTAGAGAATGCATCACAGCTAAAGGAGTTAAAGAACTTGTCACATCTTCAAGGGGAATTATTCATATCAGAATTACAAAGGGTAGAAGAAGTTAGAGATGTTGATGCTAATTTGCTTCGAAAGAGAGGCCTAACCAACTTATCCTTGCATTGGGATGGACGTCTAGGAAATCTCCATAATCACGAAGGCATAGCACAAGAGCAAGTGCTCAACTCTCTGCGACCTCACCCTAATCTTGAAAGTCTCAATATCTTGTACTATGGTGGTGCAATATTCCCGTCATGGTTATACGGTGGATCATATTCTAAGGTAGTGTCTTTGTGCTTGCGGGGTTGCCGTAATGTTACATCACTAGCCTCACTTGGACAACTACCTTCACTTAGAGAATTATCTCTTGAAGGTCTGCATGCAGTAAGAATGATCGACTCTGAATTTTACGGAGGTAAAAGACCTTTCCCATCCTTAACAACTTTGAAGTTCAAAGAGATGTTGGCTTGGAAGGATTGGTCTCCTTATGCTGGGGACCTAGAAGAAGGAGTCCCATTCTCCTATCTTCAACATCTTGTTATCCAGAATTGTCCTTCGTTGGTTAGGACATTGCCTTGTCGACTTGAGCATCTTGTAAAGCTTGAAATTCAATCTTGCCCCCATTTGAACATCTCAACTAGTGCGGTTTGTTTCCCATCTCTCCACGAGCTATACCTTGAGGATTGTAACAAGGAGATCTTAAAGAGCTTGGTCAACCTAACTTCTTTGACAATTCTCGAAATACGGAATCTTGCCAAGCTCATTTGCTTCGACTGTGGGTTTATGAGTAGCTTGGTCAAGCTAAAGGAGCTTCATATAGGAAGGTGCAACGAGCTAAGATACCTGTGGCAAGATGAAAATGAAATGTTGAATCTTACTTACCTTCAGAAATTAACAATTACAAGCTGTCATCAATTCATGTCTTTCGTGTCAAAAGAAGGAGCAATAGAGCTACCCCGCAACCTTGAAATGATGGAATTGTCTAATTGCAGGAGCTTAGAAAGGCTTCCGAGCAAGATGCACACACTCAAACATTTGATCATTGACAATTGTCCAAAACTCAAGGAAGCAGCTATTCTTCGGGAAGACCCCAACGGTAATAACACGACGTCTCAACTTGGATGTCCACTAACATCTTTTTCATATGTTGAGGGTAGGCCCACTACTCTGAAGACAATTTGTATTCGAGATTGCAATGAATTGGAGTTGCTAGAAGAAACCACCGTGGAGTCATTGGAATCTTTGACTATTGGGCGATGTGGGAACCTAAGGAGCCTACCACAGTGCCTTCACACGCTCTCTCATCTCACTGAATTACAAATATTCAAATGTCTAGCATTAGAGATAGAGGACTTCCCTCCCCTTCCCATCACCCTTTCGAGTCTTGAAATTAGGGATTGTCCGAAGATAAAGTCCATTGCCAGCTGTAATATTACCAGCTGTAACAACTTCACTTCTTTGGTAATATACGAATGTCCAGCATTGGAGATAGAGGATTTCCCTCCCCTTCCCATCACCCTCTCCGATCTCAGGCTTTGGCGTTGTCCGAAAATAAAGTCTCTACCAAATCAGTGGCATCATCTCACCTCCCTCCGGAACATAACTATAGTCGATTGCCCAAATATCGAATGCTTCCCCAACAGAGGTTGGCCTCCCAATCTACAGCTCCTTGCAATTGTGGGGTTCGAGAATGTGAAGCAGCCAGTGAGAGAATGGGGCTTACCCTCCCTCCCATCCCTCCAATCTATGTACATTGACGGATTCAGCATGGGAGGGGAGGGAGATGAGGCGTGTTTTCCTTCGGATGCAGATGCCTGGAGTCTTATCTTCCCTTCCTCTCTAACCACGCTCTGGATATCGCATATGAGGAACGTGGAAAGACTATCCAGCGGTCTTCGGAACCATCTCTCCTCTCTCCAAACGTTGTGGATTGACCGTTGCCCGAAGTTGAGGGACTTGCCAGAGGATGGCCTTCCTCCCTCCCTCCAACAATTGATTATATATGAATGCGAGAAGATTCCGAAGGATCAATACTCGAAGCTCGCTGACGAGATCCCTTTCGTCCAAGTTGATCTCGTTCAGATCCAATGAATCGAAATTGAACAATCCCTAGCCATGATGAAAGATTTCTCTCCATTGACCGCCCTTTTCTTCCTCAGGTAATGCTTCTCACTTCTTTCATTCTTTCGCTTTCATTTGCCAACTGCCACCTTTCATTCTTCGATGTTAAGTGATTTCTCTAGGGTTCGATAAATTCTTCAATGTAATCATTCTTAAGCATGATCAGCCTGTACCAAGTGACAATCACTTGTGATTAGTGCTCTCCCATACTTGTGAGCTGACATGATCATAAGAGTTTTTTGGATAAAAAAATCAAAAGTGTATCCTAGTTCTTTTTTTGGTGCAGTCATTTGGGTGCGCATATAACATGTTCCGATCACTCTTGTAGTTGTTCATTATTCTTGAAACTAAAAATTTTATTCAGGACTAATTGCTCGTCCTGTTTCAGAATTTTTGACGAGAAACATGAGGACTGTGGGAAGACTATCAACAGGGAGGATGTAAGAAGCATGGAGTATTCTGTTTCCTTCGTCTTTATCATCTCTCTGGATGAGAAATGTGGAAAGATTAAGTGGTTTTTGCAGCCATCTCTCCTCTCTCAAACCGCCATCTTTTACAGGTTACTGGTATTCGCTCTCTCCTCCAAGTATTTGGCATAATGTAATGTGAAATTCTGAAAGATCAATGCTCAAAACTCTCTGGCAACTATGGGCACTTCATCAAAGAATTCCCACTCATCGTAGTCAATTGACTTCGGATTCAATAAGAGAATTCTCTCCAATGTCTAATTTTTATTAATGGTGTGGACTCCTTTCTTTCTTTTGCACTTGTCGTTGCATCCATTTCTATTATGAATCCTCAGCTCGATGCTGGAAAGTCCATGTTTTTCCATGGACAAGCTTCGCATAATTTGCCACAAACCACCTAGACATTTGGGTTGCTATGTTTTGTTTGACAGGGAAGTAGGCAGTAACATGGTTATAATGCTAACGTGGTGCAGCAAGTCAACCATCGTTTCACACAAATAAGATTACTCCTCAAAACAAATAATACTTACATGGACTTGCTCACAATGCTGGACTTACGATGCATGCTGGACTTACTGATGATATATGTTGAACTTTGTTTGATGCCCAAAAGTCGATTGTATTTCCACTTAGGGAAATGCACTGTGCTTCTTGTGAGAATAATGAAGAATTGGAGCTCTTATATTAATATTTTTCCACAATTTCAGCATTTGTTGTATTTACTCTTCCAAATATCTTTTTCTTATGCCCTTGCTCGGTGACCTGAATTCTCTCGACTATGCTTGTTTTGCAGAATATCCTTACTGTTATCTTTTATTGGCAAAATCTCTGAGGATAATCAAATGCATACGCAGTTGAGGTAGGCAACTAATGTGCTTATGTTCATCTTTTGCAACTTGACAAATGAGAAACGAAAGGCTAATTATTTTGGTAGGTGTACAGATATGCTCTAAAAATCGTTCAAAGTCGAACGAAGAAGCTTTCTTGCTTCCAACAGAAGCAGCTACTATAAAGATGCAAATAATACGATTTGAAACAGGTGTTTTGAAATGGGCCAACATTACAACCAAATTGGGATAAAAATGCAGATTATAATCCATTTAAATCTGACTTCCTCTTCGAAGTTCATCTTTTATCTTTCGTCTATTCAAATTCCCACAGCATCTGAGAGCACATTTTCTTTTTCTTTGTTGTCAAGGAAGCGCAGGGTGCAGCAATCAGGGAAATTATGCTCTTGTCGCTCTGTTAAGTCATCATGAAAGCCTCACGTTTGTCACAATGTACTCCAGTTTAAGATTGCGAGAAGGCCATAGTCCAATCCCACTCGCAATCATTTATGTAGGGTAGGCAAGTATTGTCACCATAACTCCACCAAGCTGCCATAGCTCTGGTAACGGACAAGACAAGATACAGGCACCATCATTGCTAGCAGGTTATCCTCGTGACCTTGCGTTTGCGGAATATCAGCTTGTACCATTAGGCCACAGTCACCGGTGATCAGCGGTCTCAGATAGGTTCTGCATTGGCAGAATCACAAGGGCCATTCAGCAAAGACGAAATCATCAAAACAAATCACATTTTTTAGAGTGGTATGTCTTGTTGATTTGTTGTTGAAGTTGGGTGAGTATGTGTACACTTTGTACGTCTGATTACTCTTGTAATTGTTTATTTTTCATGACAGTAACTTCTACAGTGTGCTACCTGATTTTCTTCCCATTGTCATCTCACGTTTCTTATATGTATCTTTTGGTTGAACTTGAAGAGTTTGGTACGGTAACTGTGATTCAATCAAAATAGTAATATTGACGATCATGATTTGGCAAAAAGATGGGGCATTAAAGAATATGTCTAGAGCCTTAGTGAGATGAACTCTGAGTAATTCAAAGAAACCATTATTCTTTTCAATTTTTTCTCTGTTTCTCTTTTCGGATATTCATAAGCAATCTTTTCGCAATAGTTTGTGATAATTTTACATGTCTTCAAAGCACTAATCTTCGTCTAGTGGCCTTTACAATATAAATTAATAATTGACATGATTGTGCTGAATAATGATTTTTTCAGAGAATACTTAAATGTTTGTCACCAATGATTGATATTGATTGATTTTTCCAACAAAACTACTTGACGTACTAATCTATAGATCTAAATGGACGCGGTGAGCAGATTCACAAGTCAGGGACATCGTTTATAAAGGTCAAAATAACTTTGGAGAAATTCCCCCCTTCACAAATAGAAAGAAAGAAAAAAAAACATGGGCTTTTTAGAGGCTTCAAAATATGGAATGTCAAAAAATAATGATAGGTCAAGTTTTCGTTGTTGATGATATAACATTGTTCTTATTTTTTATTTAACAAAAAAATTGACATAACATAAGAGAGGCCGGTTATATTGATAATCGACATTTGATGCCTCGGAGCATATATATTTGCCTAGTTTAATACCGAAAAGAAGCAGAAAAAAAGTTTCTCGTTAGCTCCTTGAAATTAACATGCCCCTTCTTCAAAGTTTGTTATATGAAATAAAAAGAATTCTGTTTAAAGAATAGGAAGATTTTATACATGAATTTACAAGTCGATTTTATGCAACTCGAAATATTTTAGTCGATCTTATTAATGAAAACTTAAATGTGGATTCCACCAGATCTTGACAATCGTGATAGTTTGAGTGGGCCATTATTGGCATGGCCTCAAAATGTAGATAGCCCCAACTCTTGGGCCCTCATACAACAATGGATCAGATCGCACTAACACTTGACACACTAATTTGGACAACACCCACTATTTCTAGACCATTAATAACATCATTGATATCAATGTGGATGCTTTTCGCGTGAGTTCGAAGCTTAAGGCCTAACTATATGTGAAAACACGCGATGAGCTTTGGAGAGCAATGATTTATCACAATGGCTCTCTTTAGATTTAGCTAATGACAGGCTTGTAGCCTTTCTAATTCCCTCTCCTTCCTTATTCTAGCGTAGGAAGATGAGTCGTCGTCGTCACTCAACAACAATTCGATTGAATTGTACGATGAGTCAACCACAAAACTTGAGTTTCGATACTTTTGTCGAAGGATTCAGTGTGAAACAAAAGCCATCCAACGACACACAACCATGCAAAACAAATAACCTCCCTCCTATAAATAAACAAATAAAAAGGCTAGGAAAAAAAAGAAGCCAAGTTCTACATTTTAAAATATACTTATGACGAAAAAAAAAATCCGATTTTTTGGTTTAGTGTCGACTTTTTGCAAGGAAAGATGTATCGACTACTGACAATATTAGGAGCAAAAAGTCAAAATAATGTTGGGTCAACTAAACTTTGCTATATATTTAGTCGATTGTGTAATTTGACAGACGCATAATGCCAATAATAATTGCACAACCGCATGATCACCTCATATGTTAGTGATTATGTCAAAATCAATCTAAACTGATTACAAAACATTTTTTTTTCGAATAAAGGAAAGGTGTTGAAAGAACGTTAGAGTAATTTAACATAATCAGATTCTCGTACTCATAATATCTTATACTTAGAAATAAAGCATACTCCCAATAGTTCGCATAAATATCTAATCAAGTCACTGTAAATTGATTAGTAGCAACAATAAATTCAAAATAATTTGCATGTTTAAGAACTTGAACCTTAAATCACAAATTGGTATGAACCTAAGAGAGCTTGAGCTAAATTGAAGTTTAGTAATCCATTAGACAAATCCTAATTGATACAAATTTGGAGAGTTACGACGACCTTGGATTTTACATTTAGTTAATTAATGAAATTAATTAAAGAAAATCTCAACAGTAGTAAATTTTTCCTACTTCATGGTGATGTTTTGTGGGAAGTTCCAAGTAGGGATTACTGTCGCAACCCTCTCAAGGGCTATCCGAAGCCCCTTTCGATCACAAGTTGATTTTCTCAACTAATTATGAAAATTGTTTTTACTTTAGGAGTCACTACTAATTCATTATGTAACAATTATGAACCTAAATAAGACAAAGGTGTCTTATTCCTTCAAACCAAATTATAATGAAGAAAGGGACTTGATTACGCTAAATAAGTTTAGTGCTTTTTTAGAACCTTTTCTCTTTTATGAAATGATTTGCATGTGATCTTTGTTGATACCTGAAATTTAATTCAAATGTCGTTCTTGCAGAAGCACCAAAACAAAAATAATTAGTCAAGGCTTAGATGGATTAGTCCAGTGTATTGATTGCCTCAGCTGCTTGCTGGCTTAATCCATGCTTGGCCGAGATGGTTGCTCAAATCCAAGCGTAAAAGAGTAATAAATCTCTGTCGGAGCTTGTTTTCTCAGAATTGGGTGGCTTCCTAGCCATGTGAAGTTCTGCTGATGGACATAAGCAGAAGTTGGGGATGTTAACTGACCAATTTGTGCGAGTTTGTCTGTTGACAGATGGAAGGTAGTGATTTGAATAAAAATGAAAGGATGGGGATGATAGCAGACTGGTGAAGAAAGAGAAGTTGTGTTCTTCTGGATAGGGACCCATAAAGGAGGGAAAATGAAATATAGAAGAATTCGAAAAAAACAAAAAAAAAACAAAAAGAGATAGGAAATTAAAGTCTCAATTAAGGGTTTGTTCCAATGAATGGGTTTGGTTAAGTTTTTAGATAATAATCATATATACATATATATACACACACGTATATATAATACATACACGTATAGAAGTTATGATTTTTTTTCTTGGTTGAATATTGGACAATCTTTCCTTTAGATAAAGTAAACATAAAAAAAGATAAAAGAAATCATTTGTATTTGCATTAGTATTACTTTTAGATGCTAAATCTATTTTTAGTGCTTGGTACCATTACATAAAACTTATATTAGATGTTTTCTTTTAGTAAAAATTAGACTTTGTTTGATTAGCTCATGGGTGGTTATCCTGGGCTACTAGTGAGGCCATATCATATTTTTTGCCTGTTAGCATCAGGTTACTTTTCTGCACTTTACATTTTTACTCGCTCTGTTACTTTCTTAGACCAATTCCTTGTGATTCTTTTTTATTGTTTTCCTGTGTTTTGATTTCCTTGCTTTAGCCAAATGGCCAGGTTACGTTTTGTACATAAAGACCAAAAACATTGTACGGGCACTTAACAAAGAAATTTGATATTCATAGTTTAGTGAAAAGGATGTGTGGACATAAGCTGCTAACATGTGATTATGTGGGAGCGCACAAACTATAAAAGCAAATATCTACGATCAATAAACATCAACATAAGATTAAAGTAAATAATTTACAAAAAAATGAAGAATGCAAGCTGTATTGAGAAAAACTTTAATAACTGATTTTGTTATTTATGCCCCATAACGGGACCTAATGATTGGAGTCCTAACAAAAGAGATATTCACATACTTGGAACAAAAGTTTGGAAATAGTAAGGGACATGTTCATGAGAAGCCCTAAAACTTATAGCGAAAGTCCAAGTGAGTCCTAAAACTTGCAAAAAGTGCACACGAGTCCTAAAACTTGTCAAATTCATTCAAATGAATCCTTCTATTAACTCCGTTAATTAAATAAACGGAAAAAGATGACGTGGCGTTGACGTGGTATTTTTAATATATCTTTTAAGAAACGAGGTGCTACGTCAGTAGAAAAATAAAAATAAAAAATAAATTAATTTTAATAAATAAAAAAGGTTTAAATTTTTGAAAAAAGGAGATTATGTTTAAATTTAAAATATAAATTTTAAAAGGTTTAAATTTTTTAAATTAATTTAATTTAATTAGTTAAAATTTTAAATTTTAAAAAATTAAAATATAAAATTTTAAAGTTTAAAATTTATAAAAGTTTAATTTTTTAAAAGGGTGAAAATTTACAAAGTCTAAAAGAAATTTAAAATTTTTAAATTTAAAAAATTAATTACGTCTTAAAGGATATATTAAAAAATGAAATTGTAAAATTTTTAAAATTTTTAAATTTAAATTTTATTAAAAAAATTAAATTTAAAATGTAATTTAATTTAATTTATAGCTTAAATTTTAAATTAAAAAAAATTAACTTAAAATTTTAAAATTAGTTAATTTTAAATTAAAAAACTAAATTAAAATTTTTTAAATTTTTTAGTAAAATAAAAATTTTAAATTTGAATTTTTTCAAGAAATTAATTAAATTAAAAGTTTGAGCAATTATGAATGTTTGAGCAATTTCTTAATAAATATATTTAAAAAATAATTAAAAATAATTTTTAAATTTAAAAAAATTAATTTAAAATTAGTTATTTTAGTTAATGGGGGTAGGAACAACGTCGTTTAGGGCACGTGACTCTCCAAAACGACATCGTTTTGAAGACGTGAAGTCAGCAATAGACGTTAATTGCCACATAGGAAAGAGAAAATAATAAAATAAGCCACGTCAGCATTTTCCGTTAGACTAATTGGACAGCGCTAACGGAGGGACTGAATTGAACGAACTTGACAAGTTTTAAGACTCGTTTGCCCTTTTTGCAAGTTTTAGGACTCATCTGCATTTTTACTATAAGTTTTAGGACTTCTAGTGAATATGTTCCAAATTGTAATAAGAGTTATGCTAAAATAGTGACTACTCAATATACGTGACTTGGAAAAAAAAAACTACGATTATTCTCTCTGCTTTTGTTTTCTTTTTAACGAACGCATTACCAAAAGTTTGGCTTTGTACTACCCATTACCGGACCACGCAAACCACGCGGTACAAATTTGGCGTCAATGAATAACAAAAGTTTGCATATAGATACCAAGAATAATTAAGGCTTCAACACTTGATTAGGATTCATGACTCGCATGACGCAAACAATAAAAGAAAAGTAAGCAATCATGGTGAGAGGAGGTCTCTAAACACCTGACAGTCTTACCAAAAGTTTTATCTTTACTTGTGTGTCCATGGTGAGAGGAGGTCTCAATGTCCTCGGAGATCTTGGAACGTAAGCGATCAAGACTATGCTCGGGATTATCAATCTTCCTCCACGAATGAACTAATGGCATTCGTTGAATATGAGGTGTTCTGTTGTCATGGGCGACCGACTTACTGATGAACTTTCTTAGATTAATGGAGTTCATCATCATAATGCAATTAGATATGATATTTTTGTTTCAAATTATTATAATTATTATTTGCTACATGAGAATTAGATATACTGTTGTTATTGGTGAAGAACAGCATGTCATGAGTTCTCAGCATCGGCTCATCTAATCAATCATTCACTATGTAACTATACCTTGAACATTCCATTTCAATGTACCAACCTTCATAAGTTAAAGCCCCTATCCACTTTTCATTGCACCCGCCCAAAAAGAAGAAGAAGATAAAGTCTTGTTTAATAAGTGGCATGCATAGCAATGGCCTTGGGCCTGGCCTGGCCAGCCCATGTGCTAGGCCTTGGCAAGTTATGCTTGAGCATGGGTTCTAATTTTTTAAAATTAATGAATATGGAAAGTGATAAATTATTCATATTTCATAGTTATTTAATATAGGGAGTCTGGAGCAGGGATTATTGCAAAGAGAATATTGACACAAAGTATAGTACATAATATTCGGACTTAGACAAATACACATCTCATTATAAAATCAAATTACACCACACAAATTCCATTGGTCAAAATATAAGCATATAACATTAAAAACTTTCATAGATATGTTTCATACAAAAATGACATCCTGAAAGAAAAATACTTATCTCAATGCTAGAGGCCGCGCCCTCCTTGTAGTTCGTTTTTCTTACAACATGTTATAAAGTATATTAATATTTTCACGACGAAAAGTGAATGCTTAATTTTCACATTTTAATTATTTTTCTCCATGTCTTTATATATTGAGCTTTTTTATAATGAAAATCAAAGATTAAAAGAGAGATATCCATTAAAAGAAGATATGGAAAAGTCACAAATTAAATAAAAAGTGAAAACGCCTCAATAACCAACAAAAAAGAAAAGGTGGAACGATGAAAATCGGTTTAACATTTTTTGTGGGCCCGCGGCACAGTAGAGGGATTCCCGTGCCCGGCCGACATCGCCCTTAACAGTAACGGCCCATGCCGACCCACTCGCTTGGCCCAAGCGCATTAACTACTTTTAAAAAAAAAATTGTCGAATAATCAGAAGTACATTTAGTTAATTAACGCAATTGTGTAAGGAAAAACTCAATAGCAAGAAATTCTTCATCCTTTTGTGGTTATGTTTTACAGGGAGTCACAAGTAGAAATTGTTGTCATGACCCCCCTCGGGTCTCCCGAGCTCTCCCGATCACAACTTGGTTTCCTTAATAAATTAAGGATATTGTTTTCACATTGGAGCTACTACTAAACTGTTATAGGTCAAATAGGAGCCTAAATAAGACGGGCGAGTCGGCCTTCCTCATAGTCATGAGTCCGGGACTCCGTCGCACGAAATAAATATAATGCCATTTTGATAAAAAAAAATTGTTTTTGAAAATATCCGTGTGCAATATTCATCAAATTTATTATCTTGAGCCACTAACATATGATCATCCAGGAGTTTACAAGTAATAAAAGTAAACAGCCAATATCAAAGTAAATAATTTACAGAAAATAAGTAACACGAGCAATATGATGTAAATTTTTAATGCATGACCTTGTTATAATGCTGTGGGCTAGGACCACCATCGTGAGCCATGTGCACAAAGTAAAAGTGCATTTTGAATTCTCACTTTGCCCGAAAATCTCTAAGTTTTATCAATTCACTCTTTTTATAGCGCCTCTCTTTTTATTATAATCAATAAATATGCATCGAACGATGTCGAAGTAAATTTAATAATCTGAGATGCAAAGACATATGACCACCTGCAGTGAGACATGGCAAAGACATAAAATCCTCAGAGATTTCCCAAAGCCAGAAAAAGAATTTGGAAATAGTAATAAGAATAATATGCAAGAAGAGCGACTACTTACGACGCATGACTCGATATGGACCGAATACGGATAATTTCATCCGGACACTTTAACAGGGACGTCATGCAATATCGGGCCTAATTCCCTTACCGTCCACCACCACCACCTCGCCACCTTTCCACAATCACAGCAATTCGTCCTCGCCGCAGTCGAGCTCGAGCTCAGTGGCGCTCTCGAGCCCCAAATTTTGGATCTAAGCTCAAGCGAGCCCCAGATTCGAGATATGAAGATGAGCTTGACCTCCGATTCGTGTTGATTAAGGTTGAGCAGAGTCGACGGCGGCCACATACTAGATTTTTGGAGGTCAGTAGCCGTCCGCCCATGGATCTTCTGGTACCTAAACGCTGTTCACTCCGAGCCTGTAAGTGTTTCTTGATTCAAAATGGGTGAATCAGCAGAAAGTTTCCATTTCTGTGTTCAGAATAAGATCACGACCAGTTCCTTTTAAAACATAAGCAAAGAAATGCAATGATGGCAGAGAATCATTCCATAGTTAGTCATTTTGCCTTCAAGAAGCTGAAAAAGATTACTTGGCAATGGGTTTTGCAACAGAGATCTAGCTCATTCCAGTGAAGAGTTTTAAAAAAAAGTGTTCAAATTGAGTACGAGGTCGCAGAGGTAAAAGGTCTGGATGCCGGGGGTTATATCCGCGGTTGCCACTGACTATGTGGTCGGCAGCGGCTGCGGCTGGAGGCATTACGGTGGCCGTGAGAATGACGAGGGAAATGACAGGGTGGGATGCTGGTGGCCATGAACGGACAACTTTAGGTAGTGAAAGGAAGAACAAAGGAGGGCCATAGTGAGAGGTATCCACGTCCTTGGAGATATGGGAAGGTGAGTGATCAGATACGTGCTCAAGATTCTTCCTTCATGGATAATGTTATGTCATTGGTCGAGTATGAGGTGTTTTGATGTCGTGAGGACTGAATCCTTGATGATCTCATTAATCAGATGAGTTTACTACTATCGTAATGTGATTCTATATGATATTTTCATCTTAATCTTTTTTTTTTTTTGGATTAGATGAAAATTAGATAGACTGTTGTTATTGGTGTAGACCCGCATATCATCAACGCCCACTCATCTAATCAATGATTTAACGTGTATGAATAACCTTGAATCGTCCGTTCCTATGTACCAACCAACCTTCAAAAGTCGATGCCCCTGTCCCCTGCACCCACCGAAAAAATAGAAGGGGAAAAAGAACGAAGAAGGTAAAAAGTCTTGTTTAATAAGCATTGTACTTATAATGGCCTCGGGGCTGGCCTTGGGCCCATAATATGGCCCGACAATTTTATGGGCTAGTTGCACTGCTTAGGGCCAGCAAAGCCCGCGCTAGCCCATGTGCTAGGCCCTGCCATGTTATGCTCCGGCATGGCTTCTATTTTTTATTTATATATTTTGTGATTAATAAAAAATACGATTAATTAATGACTCTGAAAAGTGATATTCCTCTTTCACGGGTTTTTTTTTTAAATATAGAGAGTCCGAAGTAGGGATAATTGTCAAAAGAATATTAATACAAAGCACAGTAAATAAGATTCATTATAAAATCAGATTACACCACATAAATTTTATTGGTCGAAATGCAAACATATAAGATTAAGATTTACACAAATACATCTCATGGCAAAAATGAAACCTTTAAGTGAACTTACAAATCTCAATGCTGCAGGCTGCTCCCACCTTCAACATGAGGTGGCAGATATGGTGCCATTCTCCTGCGTTGCCTTGACTTGAGAATGTTCCTTGGACGTCAGAAATTCCATTAGCTTGGATCAACCAATGACAATCATCACTAGATTCTCATCGGATGACCTTTGCCTACTCATCGCCAATAATTCTACCAGCCTTATTGACATTCACCCCAGACATAACAATTTATACCGGTGGAGTAAGAACATCCCGATCCACCATGTAGTAAACATGATAATGGGAAGTGCCAGAACATCATTTTCCTTATGTAACAGGAGCACATATGTTCATACATGATGCGTAATTAAGCCCACTTCAGGTTCTATTTTGGTAGAGCTTGATGTTCTGTCAGTGCATATCAACGCAAGTGCCAGAGTGTTGCTTATTATTCCATCTAGCAAACGTTGGTGCTTAGTTTGATGACAATAGCTGGATAATATCTATCCACAGCTTAAATTAAACGAGCCACAAGGTTTAATGATTTTTTTTATTGACCTTTTTTGGGGTAGAGCCTGATGTGTTTGTAGTGCGTACCTATAGAATAGCAAGAATATTACACTAATTATTCCATCTAGCTAACTTTTGCACTTAGTCATTTTCTTAAGGGGAATTAAATCAGATGCCCCGGAACTCCGTTTGTTACACAGTATATACCAAACTTTCATTTCGCTGTATCCATTAGCCTATGTTATTTTCTTTCGCTAACATATGTAGCGTAGATGACTTGCAAGGTGCTAAAGTATATATTGCATCTCATATTTTTAAGGTAATATCTCTTGGACCCACTATTTCTGTAAAATATATGGAAAAATATAGAAAAATGGGAGAAATTAAATTATATAAAATATGGATAATGGAAAGCACAAGTACTAATAACAATATTGAACAAAATTTGATAAATGTAGCCACTTATATGATATTCAAGAAAAATGCAAACTAAATAAGAAAAGAAAAGGACTCAATATCTAAAGATGAAATGACAAAAATTGGTTATTATGTATATTCATAGCTTGATGTAAAATCTATTGATTAACAAAAATATATTAAAAAAGAGTTCTAAAAGGAAATTATGTCTTCAAATCATATAGGAAATGGTTAACTAAAATATAAAGTGATTAAAATCAACTTTATTGATCAAACATCATTTGCATCAACTAATGATTTAAAAATACATCATGCGTATCCAATTTGTTATTTTCCCTTTCCTATTAATATTTTGAACTAATTTAATAATTTTTGTTAAAAGTATTGTTATTGATGTCATTTTTACTTATATTAATATTTCATTTTGTTTATTTTCCCATTCTTTTAGTTTACATTTTTAACCATAAATCAAAGGTAAAAGAGAGATATCAATAACAAGAAGGTGAAATGAAAATGATGGTTATTCATTATGCACATTTACAAGCTTCATTAATGTAAAATATATTGATTAACAAGATCTTTGAAAAGAGTTTTAAAAGAAAATTATGTCTTCCACAAAATAATTAACTAATTTATAAAGTGATTTTTTTAATACCATTGATTAACTAGTTATCTTTTGTATTAATTATTAATTAAATGTACACAATTAGTGTCCTCTGCTTTTGTTATTTAGGTCTTTTTTCTTTTTACGTAATTGCGTTTCTTTTTTTTAAAAGTATCTTATTATTATATTAATATTTTCATCAAATTTCTGTAATTCTTATTCGAAAACATTATTATTACTATGTTTTCCTGAATATAAAATTTTATTCAATTTCCTCCATTTTTTCAATTTTTATCCAAATCAAGGAAAAAAGAGAGACTTTTATTTTAAGAAAGGAGATGAACATGCACATTTACTCTTTAATAGTCATGTGTATTGCACAGGTCAACGAAAAGTATAAAATTAGGTTAATGACTATATCAAAATAATCGTTCAAACGATCATTAAAATTGTCCATCTCATGTAATAGCCACATCGACATATTTTGTTGTTGCATAGCTTGCATAACAACCATAACAGCCTCCTACATGACAGGAGCCACCTCCCACAATGATAACCTCCTATCACATACCTTGTATAATAGCTATGATAAACATGTCGACACCTAAATTTTGGCGTCTCATTTATTAAATAAAAATTAGGAACTAATCTTTGGTCCCTTAACAAAAAGTGTTATGATTAAATTGCATATAGTTTTAGGAGCATTTTGCATGTAGATTTAATATTAAGTGGGTCCGCGCAAAGAGAACATGAAATTTTGTCCAGGTTCGTTGTCTCTTTGGCGAAATTGGGAATGTCACGATTGTGAGAGGATTTTTGGCCACAGATAAATATTTGCTTGGAATTGGTCAATTACAAAAATATTTGGTCGAGTGAAGAAGAGGAAAGAACATTGGTGACTAAAGGAAAATTTTGATACATGAAGGAATGTACAAAGCTGCAATTCAGGGTAAAGGGGTAAGCAATGAGAAATTTGGTGGATATTTCCTAATTACTTTGAAGCCTGAAATATATTATTATGATTTCCAACCTTTCAATATAAGAAAATCCGTGCGCGAGCAAATGGGCATCTTGGTCAAATATTTGAAAAGATTGACCAAATGTCTTTCCAAAGAAAAAAGGGTGCACTGTCTTCGCCTATAAAAGATGTCTAGGGGTATTTCCGAAGAGAGAGAGGAGAAAAAAAGAAGAAAAAAATCACAGGGCTTAAGAGAGAATATTAGAGAGAAGGTAAGAGGCATTCGGCCAGGGTGGATTGGTAGAGAGAAAAATTTTGCGCAAGGTCAAAGAGAGAAAACAATTGTGAGCAGAAGGGAGGCGATCAGATTAGGGAGGAGATTCTTTCTTCTTAGGGGATTATTGATGTTTTGCTGAGGCTTTTCATAAACAAAATTGCAAGAGTCCCTTATTAGCACCACACATCGTAACTTCTGGAGAGTTGGCAGACATTGTAACGTTTGGATAGTTGCTAGACATCGTAATGTCTGGAGAGATGCCAAACACTGTAACGTCTAGAGAGGTGGCAGACACCGTAAAGTTTGGGAAGTTATATTGTGATGATTGTTTATGTAAGATGGTATTATTATAGCTTTGATACTCGTGGATGTCAGACAGCGTATTGGTGGATTAACCATATTGATTATTATCATTAAGATTATTATGGATATACTGGATTCTCTAAATATCGTGTAAATGTGGCAAGTATTCATTTATAGAAACCAAGATCCTGATTGTATGAGTGACTAGGATTAAAGGGCTCTTATCATGATCTGAAGATTGCTCGAGATCTCCCCGATTGATTCTGTACAACTGGTTGATTGGAAGAATTCCTTTGGAAAGTCCAACGGTCAAGTAGGCATGAAGGAGTGTATAAAGGAGATGTTCTAAGTCTTTCATAAGGACATGAACGAGAGTATAATTTCAAAGTTTAGAGCTGTTCATTTGCTATGCGCTTACATTGTAAACAAAATAGTGCGACACATACTTGCTTTGTGATAGTAGAAGACTCTATGAAGTCTTGGACCTGAAATGTAACTCTTTTGATTCATGGTGGAATCTAGCCAATAGGCTATTAACCCGAGAGAGTAGACATAGGCTTAAGCTAAGCCGAACCACTATAAACTCTGTGTCTTGATTTCTTTTCTTAACTCTCTATTTGTGGTTGTTGCTCTTGTTAATTTACTCGTACAACATACTTCATACACTTTGTATTTCACACTTCTGCAAAAGATTTCAAAATTACCTATTCACCCACTCTAGGTGATTGCATTAGCTCTTTTAATTGGTATCAGAGCAAGGTTGCTTGTTTTTTAAGTGTTTTACTTCTAAGCTAAAGATCCATGTCTAGTGTTTTTGCTCCAGGTGTTATGGAGGGACAGTTCTACACCAGAGCTCCTTACTTTGATAGAAAGGAATATAACATCTGGAAAAATAAAATGAGAGTTTTCTTAAGATCAAAAGATTCATTGGAATGGGATGTTGTTAACAGAGGAATAAATCCTAAGATTGCATCAAATCCAGAGAGAAATGCTGTAGAGGCTGGAGAGATGACACAAGCTGAACTTACCAGAAGACAAAATATTGATGCTAAAGCTATTTATTCTATATATTGTGCCTTATCTCCTACAGAGTATAATTGTATTTCTTCTTGTGAAACAGCTAAGGAGATATGGAAACGTTGAATATTACCTTTGAAGGATCTGACCGTGTCAAAGGAACAAGAATTAATATTCTACTCGGTCAATACGAAACCTTCAAAATGAAGCTAGGAGAAACTATCTTTGATATGTTTAGCCGGTTGATTGAGATTGTAAATGGTCTTGCATATCAAGATCAACCTATTTCTGGACCCATGAAAGTCAATAAATTAATGCATGGACTTTCAAGTGAATGGGATCATGTGAAAATCTCTATTAGAGAAACACAAAAGATCCAACCTCTCTCTGTTGATGAGTTAATTGGAACTCTCCAATCTTATGAAGTAGAAATATATGATGAACAATCAGATTTGAAAAGGTAAGAAATCTATAGCTTTAAAGTCTAACGAAGACTTTGATGATGAAAGACCGGACGAAATTTTGGATGATGAAGAACTGGCTCTCCTTATGAAAAAGTTCAAGAAATTGAACAATAGAGGAAGGATGTTTAATTTGAGAAATTTTAGTTCTCAAAAATTTCAGAGAAGATAGCCAGAGCAAAACTTCTAGAAAAGACAACCAAAGCAGAACTTCTAGAGTAGACAGTCTTGGAAAAACGAAGTCAACAATGAAGTAACATGTTACAATTGTAGGAAGAAAGGACACATCAAACCCGATTGTCCTCTACTAAAGCAATGTAAAGGAAGAAATGAAAAATACAAGAAAGCACTCAAAGCCGAAACATGAAGTGATGCTGAAAGTGATGACGAATACGTAAATATATGCTTAATGGCACGTTCTAACTCAGAATCATAAGCAAGCTCATATTCAGATTCAGATCAAGATGACCAGGTTACCACCAAGAGCAAGACAAAGTGGCACCTAGATAGTAGGCGCTCAAGGCACATGACAGGTGATTCAAACTGTTTTGTAGAACTAGTCAGAACAAAAGGAGGGAAAGTCTCTTTTGGTGGAAAAAGCAAAGGGAAGATAGTTAGTTGTGGAACAGTGCAGATTGGAGAATCAACTATCAAGAATGTTTCCCTGGTGAAAGGTTTGAACTACAATTTACTTAGTATTAGTCAGCTATGTGATGTTGGTTATAGAATTCAATTTCAAGAAGGTATTTGCTACGGTTCTAGCAAGGAAACCTTACCATCATTCTCTAGTAGATGTCATGGAAATATTTATCTATTGGATGTAAATCTAGATAGCTCGTAGTATCTTATTTCTATTCATGATGAAATAGATCTTTGGCATAGAAGACTTGGACATGCCAACATGAAACAAATTGCCAAGATTTCTACAAAGAAGATTGTTTGTGGTCTTCTCAACTTAGCATTTCAAAAGAGCGATTCTTGCATATCTTGTGTGTTGGGAAAACATGTCAGAAATTTGTACAATTCGGTAAAACAAGAATTTACTGATCGTGTTTTACAGCTTCTTCACATGGACCTATTCGGACCAACTCAAACTCAGAGCATTGGTGGGA
This sequence comes from Melaleuca alternifolia, assembly GCA_019926035.1. NCBI lineage: Eukaryota > Viridiplantae > Streptophyta > Magnoliopsida > Myrtales > Myrtaceae > Melaleuca > Melaleuca alternifolia. The sequence goes on from JAGKPW010000078.1 coordinate 159,150, forward strand.
AAAAATACTATCTGGTTATTGTTGATGATTACTCTCGGCTCACATGGATATACTTCTTGGCAAGTAAGTCTGATGCTTTTACATACTTCTCAAAGTTTGCTAAGAAAGTTCAAAATGAGAAAGGTTATATTATTTCTTGAATACGTACTGACCATGGAAGGGAATTTGAGAACCAAGACTTTACCAAGTTTTGTGATGACACATGAATTCAACATTTATATTCTTCCCTATATACGCCTAAGCAGAATGGAGTAGTGGAAAGAAAAAATAGGTCCTTACAAGAGATGGCCAGAACTCTTTTAATTAAGAGTAACATTCCTTCTCGTTTTTGTGCAGAAGTATTGTCTATTGCCTACTATATTATTAATAGAGTATTTCTCAAGCCTATCTTGGAGAAGACACCTTATGAGATTTTCAAGGACAAGAAACCAATTGTTTCTTACTTTTGTATTTTTGTATGTAATTGTTTCATTCTTAAGAATCCAAATGATCATGCTGGTAAATTTGATGTAAAGTCAGAAGAAGGAATCTTCCTTGGTTACTCCTTGACCAGCAAAGCTTATGGAGTTTATGACAAGAAGACTAAAACTGTGGAAGAGTCAATGAATGTCAAGTTTCATGAAGATGCTCGATTGCAAACACATCAAAGTCAGCTTGATGAACCGAATTACTCTCAAGACTTTTCAAGAATTGACTTACCTGAGGAAGCGCTTCAACATGAAGTTGAAGCTGCATCACCAATTGTTAGAAAAGTACAACCCTCGAACTGGAAACATAAGTCCAATCATCCAACTGAGTTTATAATAGGCGATCTTAATGAAGGAATTCGCACAAGGTCACAAAAACATGAAGAGTCCAGTGCAGTAGCACTTATGTCTGAAATTGAACCTAAGAATGTAGATGAAGCTCTAAGTGATGAAAGCTAGATTGAGGCTATGCAAAATGAGCTCGGACAATTTACAATCAATCATGTCTGTGAGTTAATCCCTAAACCTAAAGGAAAATCCATTATTGGAGCTAAATGAGTTTTCAAGAACAAAATGGATGAAGATGGCAAAGTTGTTAGAAATAAAGCCAGACTAGTGGCAAAAGGATACTCTCAACAAGAATGAATTGATTATGATGAAACTTATGTGCCAGTAGCAAGGTTAGAAGCTATGCGATTATTGCTTGCCTTTGCTTGTTTAAAAAATTTTAGGTTGTTTCAAATGGACGTAAAGAGTGCATTTCTAAATGGATTTATCCAAGAAGACGTGTATGTGAAGCAACTTCCTGGTTTTGAGGATCCAAAGAAACCAGACTATGTTTACAAACTGAAGAAGGCTCTCTATGGACTGAAGCAATCTCCTAGAGCTTGGTATGAAAGGTTAAGTAAATTCTTACTTCAGAGTGGTTTTGAGAAAGGCAAAGTAGATACAACTCTGTTGATCAAGAAAGAAGGCAAAGATTTTCTGCTAGTGCAAATATATGTTGATGACATTATCTTCAATTCACCTAATGAGAATCTTTACAAGAATTTTTCTAAAGCCATGCAGAATGAATTCGAGATGAGTATGATGGGTGAATTGACATTCTTTCTGGAATTACAAGTCAAACAATCTGAAGAAGGCATCTTCATTCATCAAGAAAAATATGCTAAAGATATTGTCAAGAAGTTTGACTAGGAAAACTGCAAGAAAATAGAGATGCCAATGTCAAGCACCTAGAAGCTTGAAAAGGATGTAGACGGAAAGCAAGTAGATCAGAAACTTTACAGGAGTATGATTGGTTCTCTTTTATATTTAATAGCATCTAGACCTGACATATTGTTTACTGTCTGTCTATGTGCTAGATTTCAGTCCGATCATAAGGAGTCACATTTAAGTGCTGTGAAGCGTATTATAAAGTATGTGGCAACAACTTCGAAATTTGGCTTATGGTATCCAAAGGATGGAAACTTCACATTACTTGGATATTTGGATGCTGATCATGCAAGCTGTAAACTTAATAGAAAGAGTACATCATAAACATGTCAATTGCTAGGAGAAAGACTAGTTTCTTGGTTATCAAGAAAATAGCAAACAGTTGCACTATCAACTACAGAATCAAAATATGTTGCTCTTGGAAGTTGCTATTCCCAAATCCTATATGATGAAGCAACAATTACGAGATCTCGGCATTGCAAACTCTTGCATAGAAATTCGATGTGCTAGTACAAGTGCTATGGATTTAACAAAGAATCCGATTATGCACTCGAGAGCTAAGCATATTGAGATCCGACATCATTTCATAAGGGATCATGTGGAGAAAAAGGATATTAGAGTTAGCTTTATTGATTCCAGAAATCAGCTGGCGGACATCTTCACAAAGCCTTTGGACAAGAGTTCGTTTGAATTTATTTGAGGCAAACTGAATATTTTATCTTATGATTCTTAAGATTCAGACATCACAACGTCTCAGACATCACAACGTCTCCGACCTTACAACGTCTAAGATGACCTGTGTCTCGGAATCCTTCTATCTAAAATATCTATTATGATTTAGGAGCTTATTATACGAAATTTTCCCGCCATTCACTCATAAGGTAACAAGTATCTATTTATTTTTAGCATGTTAAGGTACGTCGTTCATATGAATATTCACTTGCCTGGTTGAATTGTTGCTTTTTGGAAATCTTATTTTCCAAATAAGTTTCTTTTTGAAATTTCAAAAAGCAACCTCTCTCTTTAAAACTGTCTTTTTGTATTACCGTTTTCAATTCTGAAACCCTAGAGTGTGGCTTTCCTCTTGCTCTCCCTCAAATTCTTTTCAAAGTTCTCACCTTTCTGACTCAAAGAACCAAGAGATCCTCCTCAACTGCTACTATGTCTACTCTTAGGAAGTCTTCCCTCCTTGCTTCGAAGAAATTTGGACGAGGAAGTTCAGGGCCAACGCTTTTCGACCTTACAGAGGATGATTCTCCTCCAGCAGCAAGACAACAAGTTGTTTACAACAACCCCTGTTGAGAAAGATGCATCGGAGCAAGTTAGTGATATTGCTCCACTCAAACAGAACAATCCTAAGTTCCTTTTTCCTTATTATCAGAAAATAAAGGCCCAAAAGTGTTCTCTGGAAGTGCTTAGAGAGTTTCTGATGATGTATGGTTTCACTGATGAACAACACTTTTTGAGGCACATGTAAAGTGTGGGTGTTGCACCACCAGGTACTACTGAAAATGCTAGGAAGAATTTCACTGTTGATCATAGACATCATACCTCATTTGACATTGAACCTAGAGATGAGGATGAAAATTTGTTTCTTCACTTCCAGTAGCGAAAGGGTATTGCCGTTGATCTGCCTGGCAAGGCAAATGAGCTGTTTCGGTCTAAGGACCATAAACAAGTATATACACAGCTTTTGGATAGAGGGGTTATGAGCCCTCGGATGGTTGATTTTAAATACCTTGATTCAGTCAAGGTGAAATTGCGGCGGCATCTTTTGTACAATAAACTTGATCATTTTTGTTTTGTAGCAGCCCCTGCCTATCCTGAACTCACTGCCTATTTTTAATCCAAGCTTTCCTTCCTGAATCAGCATAATCTTCAATTCACTATTGCAGACAAGAATGTTACAGTTGATGTGGATGATTTGGTTGACATTATAGGAGTCATCAAGACTAGTTTTATACCAACTGACGTAACTGATCAAGAGGTGTCCAAGTACTTAACCAAGGATCAGTCCTCTACTAAGCAAATTACCTACTCCAGACTACCTGCTTCCAATGTTATTTTTCACAAAATCATCATTAATTGCTTAAAGCCCAATGCGACATCAAGGACAGATGTGTCGAAATTTGAAGCACAATTGATGTTTGTGATTCTAAATAATCGCAAAATCTCTCTTCCTTCCCCGATTCTATATCAAATTTATCGAGCCTCACAGAAGGACAAAGGTTAGTTACTATATGCTTCTTTGGTAACTCGAATCTTTCAGCATTTTCAGATTACATTGCCTTCTGTACTATGTAGAACATTGCTAGCACCTGTCATAATGGGACAAAAGATGATAGCTAAGATGAAACTCGCCGATTTGCTCCCTGCATCAAGTCCCAAGATGGCCACCCCTAGTCAGGTGAAGGTTGAAACATCTACAGGAAAGAGAAAAGGAAATGAACCAATGGTGGAGGAGCCTGCTCCACAGCACCGCAAATTGATCATTAAGGATGAAGAGAAGGGAGAAGAAGATGAACCCACAAGGGGAGGGATTGACACGGCCACCCCTGGCCTATCGATAAGCACTTCAGATAGTTCCTAGAATAAGGAACTTGTTGAAAAAGTCTCTACCATGGAGGTAGATGAGGAGGGATTTGAGGAAGAAAAAGAGTCTAAGAAAAGAGACTCTGAAAAGGAAGACATAGAGGAAAAGGAAACAGATGAGCATAATGTTGGGGACAGTCCATCTATCCTGCCATAGGATATTCCATCCCCAACAGAATTTGAGACTAGGGGAGCAGGAACTAGTGTTGGTCAACTTGAGGATATTCCACCTCCATCAACATTCGAGACAGGGAGAGCAAGTAAAAAGGGAGGACCTTCTACTTCTAGTCCACCTCCTATTGCCATTCCAATCACTGCCTCTGCTGGGACAAGTGTTCCACTAGTTCCACTTGCACAGCTATAACCGGTCATAGATATTTTGTCTGCATTGACTATCAAAATCGATAATATGCAACTTGTGCAGACTCAACAAGACATTATACTCCAGCAACTTTCTCAAAAGCTTGGCCAGATTGCTACTTTGGATAATTTTGACAAAATTAAGCAATCTATCAAGTAGTTGGAGCAGACTGTGCAGTCGTTGGATTATCTCCAGCTTGTTCGAGTTCCCCCTCATTCTTAAACTTTTTTATTATGACAAAAAGGGGGAGAAAGTGCAGATTTTGATTTTGTTTTTGACTCTCTCTATTTTTAATCATGTTTAATTTGGTTGTTTGGTTGTTTGAAGCCTTGACTAGATGAATTGAAATGCTGATTGAGACGCTGATCTATACTGAATGACAGACTGGGATGTTGATTCTCTAAAGTTAATCATGATTTAGCAAGACTAATCTTCGTCTTGTGGTTGCAGATTGCAGATTTGTTTAAATATATCTATATATTGCTAACATGATATGTTGCAGAAAATACAATCTCAAATCTGTAGGATAGTTTGTCTCACTTAAGAGATATAATATATGGAAAATGTTTTGTATTGCAGAATATATCTAAAAAATCTACATGATGATTTTGTCATCATCAAAAGGGGGGAGATTATTAGAGGAAATTCTATTGTGATTTTGAAGATGACAAAACTCAGTGACAAAACTTGTAGCCAGACATCGTAACGTCTGGATAGTTGCTAGACATCATAATGTCTGGAGAGATGCCATATAGTGTAACGTCTAGAGAGATGGCAGATACCGTAAAGTCTTGGAAGTCAGATTGTGACAACCGTTCATGTAAGATGGTATTCTTACAACTTTGATACTCGTGGATATCAGATAGCATATTGGTGGATTAACCGAATTGATTATTATCATCAAGATTATTATGAATATACTGGATTCTCTGAAGATTGAGTAAATGTTGCAAGTATTCACTTATGAAAACCAAAATCCTGATTGCATGGGCGACCAAGATTGGCGGGCTCTTATCATGATCTGAAGATTGCTCGAGATCTCCCTAATTGATTCTGTCCAACGGGTTGATTGGAAGAATTCATTTGGAAAGTGCCAACGGTCAAGTAGGCATGAAGGAGTATATAAGGGGATGTTTCAAGTCTTTCATAAGGACGTGAACGGGAGTATAATTCCAAAGTTTAGAGCTGTTCATTTACTGTGCACTTACACTGTAAACAAAAAAGTGCAACACATACTTGCTTTGTGAGAGCAGAAGGCTCTGTGAAGTTTTGGACCTGAACTATAACTCTTTTGATTCATAATGAAATTCAGCCAATAGGCTGTTAGCCCGAGAGAGTGGACGTAGGCTTGAGCTAAGCCGAACCACTATAAACTCTGTGTTTTGATCTCTTCTCTTAACTCTCTGTTTGTGGTTGTTGCTCTTGTTAATTTACTCGTTCAACACGCTTCATACACTTTGTATTTCACACTTCCGCAAAATATTTCAAAATCACCTATTCACCCCCTCTAGGTTATTGCACTAGCGCTTTCAGTTGTTGCTGTCAACATTGGCGACATGTCCCTGGCTGTGAAGCGAATATCTACAACACCGACATTGTCCTCATCCGCACGATTTCTCAAGTCCTCATTGTTTATTGTTTATCGTTGATGTTGCCTGGAGTTTACTGAAGCTACTGGCGTTATTATTGCTGCCTGAAGTTCCGCCGTTCGCCGCTGCCTTTCACCCTTCGACACCATCATCGCCATAGCAGACGAAGCTGTTCATCCCCTGAAGTTCCAATGTCACTGCAATTGACTTATGAAGCATCTTGGCTATTGCCGTTTTTTTTTTCTCTCTCGCTAATTTGCAGGTCACATCAGCAAATTCAACATCTAAGTCGCTGTGTCAATCCACAAGTCGTTGCCCGTGACACCACGATCTGCAATTTGTGATTTGTCGTTCGCAATCGGTTCCAATTTGGATGGATCATCTAAAGTTTAAGTAAAAATCTTATCTCAATTTGACTTGAATATTTTGTTGCATAAAATTGATAAGATTTCTTGTCTAACTTGATCGTTTTGAGTGATAGGTATTACTTATTGGGATTTTTTTCTTAATTCGCAACCACATATCAATTTTTTATTTTATTTATAAGGCTTTAGATGGAATAATTAATTGTGTGGGAATCTATAGAGTTGACATTTTGATCTTTAAGGCTTAAGATCAATTTATTGACTTTATTTGCAAAATTTGTTGGTGGAATTTGATGCTATTTCCATTTGATGAGTTTGATCAATTTTATTTTTTTATTAATAAAAGCAAAAATATCAAAAAAAATTGCATGTTTAGATTGAAATTTGCATGGTTAGAGTAGGTTGCATATTAAATAATTTTGCATGTCATGAGTCACTTCATATAGTTTGCATATTAGGTTTTATTTGACAATTAGATTAGGTGCATAAATACCATGCCATGCCATTTAGAATTTGCATGTTTAGGTAATAAAAATTTCATGTCATGTTAGAGTAGTACATTTAGAAATCTAGGGTCATGTTAGATTAGAATTCATGTTTTATTAGATTGTTTAATTTCGGATTTTTATTCATTAATATTAGAAAATACCAAAAACAATTTGCATTCCATATTTAAAACTGCATTGCACATTTAGGTCATATTGCATAAATAATATTGCATTGCATATTTAGATCATGTTGCATAATTGCTATGATTGCATTCCACATTTAGATTAATTTGCATATTAGATAATATTGCATGCCTAAATTAGGTCACATACTTTATTCAATAAAATCTCAACAAAAAATCATTCACATGTCATTTAGATAGTTGCTTGTCTTTAGTTAGATTGCATGCCATGTAGACTAGCTTAATTTAAGATTGCATATTTAGAGCATATTAGGCTAGTCACACTTGGGGTTTGATTTTCATCATTAAAGCATACTAGTTAATTTGCCTGTTTGAATAATAATAAAACCCAAAAAAAGTCTTTTTGTTGATTTCCTTCATCAAATCATCTTTGTTTATTAAGCATTTACATACATGTTTGTGCACCCGCGTAATCACCATGCATGTTAGGGAATAAAGTTAAAATCAATTCAAGTTGCCTGCAAAACATATTTTTTGGAATAAATGAAAAGGTACCGAAAGGGCGTTAGAGTAATCTAGCGTAATCAAGTCCCCGTACCCATACTCTCTAGTTCGTAAGGGTAAAGTACGACTCCCGGTGCTTTACATGGGTTTCTAATCGACCCACCATGAATAGATTAGTGATGACTCCAAGTTGAAATCAATCTTCAATGATAAGAACCTTAACCTAAGTCGCGAGTGAGTATGAGCTTGGGAGAGCTCGAGCTAAGTTAGACTTAGCAATCCGTTAGCTGAACCCTAAGTGGTGCACTTTCGGAGAGGTCACGACAACACAATAGCCATGTCAATGTCAATTGGTTCTCTTTTAGCATACCATATCACTTTGGCTATCCATCTAGGTGTTTTTCAAATTATTTATCCGAACTCAAGTTGACTTCTCCTATGTCATCTTATTTATGATATTTCGTTTTATTTTCCATATCTCTTGTGATGGTGCATATATTTAGGAGATTTTGCATATCCCCATTTCATTGCATAGTAGAAGGACTCAATCAAATATTCATCACTCCAAACCACTCTAGATATTTATGTTAAAGCAGCTGCATTCTCCATTTGAATGGGAACACACTAAAATCTACAACAATTTCACATCTCTCTTTTTCGCGTTATTCTTAGCTTGTCGAAATATCTGACATTGCTTAACAATTGGGTTTATATGCTCTTTACACACATATATGTGATCTCCCTACTACAAATTTATTCTTTTGGTTGAACTTTCTAACAAATTAATAGAGCCAAGTTCTTCCCCTTCGACATATGTGACCACTCTATTAGTCAAATTCCATGTACCACTCCTAATCTAACTTGAATAGGTGAAAAAAGTAATAAAATATCCCATATCACTAGACAAAAGTGTTGATATGCTCTTATTTACATGTGGTCTCGCTCTACCTATATGCTTAAGCTTTTGACTTTGACTTTGTAATGCTTTCAATTGTTTAACATGTGTTATGTGTCCACTAGATACTCTACCTTAGAGGAGTGCACACTACCGCCATGCTCTCTCCTCCTCCATGCCCCAACTGATGCGGTTTTATAAAGAGTTAAAAATTTTAAGGTCAACCACCTTAATCAACCTTGGTTCGAGATTGTTTGACCTAGGCAATAACAAGTAGCAAGAGAAAGAACCTAGGAATGGGCTCGAAGAGAGATGAGCAACGTTGATAGTGCATGTGAACTTGGTTTATCCACTATTGGATGAGGTGAACTTCACATGGAACCCTAACTTTGATGATGAATTTGAGTAATCGTGAATCCTAGAATTCATTCTTTATGTAGTGAATTCCCTTCTAGATCAAGTTAGGTCAGTCATCAAGTAATAAAAACATAATTGCATGTGATGATTGATCTAGCTAGTTTTTCTGGTTGTGACAATTGCAGGGTCATTGGCGTGATTGCCTTGGCAATGGTCATGGGAAGGGAAAACCACCAAAGATGTTATAAACCTATTACAATTATACAAATTCAGTCGTCTTTTTTTTTTTGAGTTACTAAACCTTTTGCATTTGGCCAATTAAGTCCAAATAGGCTGGAAATTACTAACATAAAGGTTAGCCATCCTATGTGACACCACCAGCACTAACGTGAATAGATTTTAATAGTATTTTATATTTTTGTCAAATGTATTATTATTTTTCTCCTTTTTTGTTTCTCTTTCTTTCTTCTCCTTAGACCATTAGTGAGGCTTAATGTGACATCCTGATTTTCGACCCCGCCCGGAGTGAAATGAAATGAGAATTTTGTGGAAAAGATTTAAGCCTAACTTGAATTGATGAGATTTGAACTGGTGAAGATTTGAATGTGACTTCAGGTCCATGGGTGCAAATTCGTAGCAATGAGGGGCTGCTATATTATAGCTTTCATTCTTGGCTTGTTGGAGAAGCTTGAGAGGGGAGAATTGCTATTGGATGGAGTTGAAGACTTATGAGGCAAGTACTCAAGTGTTTTGGATATTTTTGTTTGACTTTTCAAGGCTTCTTACTTCCCCTTCACAGCTGAACGTTGGAGATTACAACTATATCTTCTTCAGTCTCTTCTAGATATTTTCACTTCTTATCACCCTCATTCATCTAGCTGAGATACGTTTCTCTCAAACTAGCAACTTAGGAAGTGACTTGCAAGCCTTTTATAGCGCCTTCTAAGCTTCTTTTGGAATTGAAGTAAACTTGAGTTATAGTCGCCTTCGTGCCGTCATTGTTATGGACTAGTCGGCTTGTTGATCAGGTGAGTCAACTATCCAAACCTTTCTTAGGTTGCAATTACACTTAGAGGGTTAGATGAGTGTTAACCAGCGTGATAAGATGAGTGTTAGATTGGATTAGCACAACTAACAATGGTTTATTTCAAAACAGAGGATTTCTCTAGAATATATTTGCCTGAACTATTATTGTTTCTTGATTTTGTGGATCGAGATATGATGAGATTATGAAGTTGGTTCCTTCATGAAATGTGTTTTATACGTTTTCAACTATGACATATGTTTTACCCGAGATTTTATGGATTTAAAAAGAAATTATGTCAACTTCGTTTTAAACAAAACATAACTTTTATTTATCACATTTTTTGGTTTAACATAGTCAATTTTCAAACGAAATGGATGAACTTTGGATTTCGAACCAAACTGATTTTGGAAAACGTGATTTCTAAAAACTGCATCAGTATTTGTAACAGTTTGAGCGATTTACTGCTCTCTTTACAAAAGGATTGGATCAAGATGTCTTCATGAAAAATGTTGGTTTATGTGTCCTTTATGACATATTCAAATTTGAAGATTTTACGAACTCGTTTGATTATGTTTCTGGATTTAGACGTGGAGACACGCAAATGACTTGGTTTTGCCAATTAGGGTGAGTTTTACATTTAGTTAAGTTGGCACGGTATGGGACGTGTGCAGCAAGGCTGGATGATTGACTTCCTTAATGTGGGCTGGATGGTGTGTGTGATTGTGTGATGATTGACATGTGCCACATACCACCCTGAGGCGAGAACCATTCACGGGGTAAGAGCTTAGCTTGAGGATTTGCTAGACCACCCTAAGTCGAGAACCATTTGCGGGGTAAGAGCTTAGCCTAAGGCTTTGCTAGACCATCACATGCCTGTGTGGTTGTGGCAAAGACCTGAGGGTCATACCATCACATGCTTGTGTGGTTGTGGCAAGGACCTGAGGGTCAAACCGTCACATGCCCGTGTGGTTGTGGCAAGGACCTAAAGGTCAGACCGTCATATACTTGAGGCGAGAATCACCACGGGTTATGGCAAGGACCTGAGGCGAGAACTTTTCGCAGGTCGAGAAATATTTGAATGTTTGATTGAACTGTTGATATGTTGAACCTTATTATGGGATGGAATTGTGTGACATGGTATGGGACATGTCATAATGATTTGGCCTTATAATTGGGACATTTGTGAGTTTATGATGATTAATGTGAAGTGCTCTAGTTGTTAAAGATGTGTGCCGTATGCTTATGTACGTGAACTGTGGAGTTTTGAACGTCTCCAAACGTTACCGAGTCCCAGACATTACATTGTCTCAGACGTTATAGAGTCTCAAACGCCAGATTGTCTAACAGTTTCCTAACCTCGATTTGTTTGTTGTGGACGGGTTACTCTTGGGTGGATTTCTTCCTAATCTAGGCTTGGAGAGTTGACTCCCTTAACTGTTTTTCAGGTACCTAGATGGAGGTACGACACATGCTTAATGGGGTTCCGTAGGCAATAGTTTTTGGAGCATGCCACACGGAGCTGTCGTTGTAAATCCCGGAGTTAGATAAACCTTTTTTGGTTTAGTCTTCTGTATATGAACCCGGGATTGTTTTATCAGATGTGCTTGGTATAATTTGATTGTCCTGCTTTCTTGTCCCAAGTTTGTAGTTGTCTGGGGATTGTTTATTTCGCTTTCGCATGTGCATAGAAGATTGGGTCAAGGACGCCACCTAGGAACATCACATTTTTGTCGACCACCGTGGGATGTGTGCGCGCTTGAGGTTCGGGGTGTGACACTTAAGCCCCAAAAAACATTTTTTGTCTATTTCTAGTGGTCTTCATAGAAATCAAGAAGTGTGAAATGTTAGTTTGAATTTCTAAATTGTAATTAATCAACCACCACTCAAGGTCTAAGGCGACAATTGAATGGAAACATTGAAAAGTAGAACTTGAACTTGTGGGCTGCAAGCCTTGCTAGGGGCTGGGAGAGGCACAACCTCGCCCCGTGAAAATGTTGGGAATCATAACTTAACCTTGCAGCCTCTAGTGTGGGATCGAGCCTCGCCTAGCCATGGAGAGGCTTTTTCAACATTGTCGGCTCTCGCCTCTAGCCATTTGCCAAGATGCAATGGCTAGTAAGAGGGAGAAGAAGAAGAAAGAGAAACAAAATAAAAAAAGGAAAAGAGAAAAAATTAAAAATAATGAAAATGTTGGAAAAATATTTAAATATATTAGAATTATCAATGACAATACCATTGATGTCAAGTAAGATAGCTAACATCCATGCCAGTAATTTTCAGCCAAATTTGGCTAAATTGATTGAATTGACATAAATGGAAAAAATTTATGACTCAATTGATGGAAAACAAATTATGACTGAATTGGCCATATTATCGTAGGTGACGGACTTTTTTTGGTAACTTTCCCACCGTGGGAAGGGCGGTGCTGTCTCTTGCCATAATCCTTTTTTTTTCTTTATAACTTTTTTACTCTCTATTCTTTATAGTTTTTCCCCCTTTTTTCCTTTTATCTAGCTTGAATTTGATAAAATACATGAAAAGCTAGACATAGTATTAATAGGAAAGTACAATAAAGATAAATGAATGAACGATCAAAATATTAAACATGCAAAAAGTTGCCCAAAATTATTTTATTGCTGATTTTAAGCAAGAGAACAACAATCAATGCTAATTGTAAAATAATATTCATTCAAGCACGGAAAAAAAAATAGAACCCCTGTGAAAAGTTAAGTAACAAACCAATTTCTGTCTTGGAAAGTCTTGATCTTCCTAAACTTCTTCGAAATTTTTTTCGCGTCATCTTCTTTTCACTTTTGCTTCACTTTATTTATAACAAAAAGTAATAATGTCCGATAAAGTCCTGGTCTTCCTTGTGCTTATGGTCTATGTGGCAATTATAGTGCTGAACATTTGCAATAAGATGGGTGGCAATGATTTGTTGAAGGGTGTTGATGTAGTAGTAGTTAAATATCGTAACCACACGTGATAGGAGAATTTTAATCCTTTAAACAAGTTTTTCCTGTTCCTAAGTGTTTTGTGCAGAGTGTTTCTAGTAGATCATATACTGTTAGATGGTGATTTGTGGCTCACATGGTTGGTGTGCCTAACCCTTTGTCTTGTTTAGTTCAAAGCACATTCTTTTGTTTTCCTTATTAAATAGACAAAATTAGGCGCCTTTGATGACTTGTCGATGTGTCACGCCCCGATTCCTCGGGGTCGTAGCAATTCTTCCAGGATCCAACTTTACTCCAAGATTTGCAAAAGAATCTAATTCATAGGTAACTTGTTCCCAAGGTAGAGCACTACATTCAATTTTGAACAAGAAGCTTACTTCCCATAGATACAAAGGGTAAGTCAAGTCAAAATACAAAAGGGGAAGAGAACAGGAGAAGGCGTAACAAAAGCCTAGAGTCACGGTCACCGCACAGCTATACAATCAAAAGTCGCGGGGAAAAGGAAAGGGAGAGTACTAATCCTACGTTGCACCCACCGGCTTGGGCCAGTCTCGCACACATGAAGGCTTTGGGTTGTCCACGGTGCCATCCTCTGAGTCGTCTGCCCCATCAGGGTCTTCAAAGCCTAACTCGTAGCCTCCCTGTGGTACCTTACACCTCTCAACCAACAACTCTAGTTCGGTCTCATGAAAGCCCGTGTACATGCTAATGTGCTGATGTGGGTACCAGATGTGCTTCGTGGTGCTCCAAATCCAACCGGTCGCGCTGTGGGATTCTTGGATTAACCCATCTTCCTTTACTTCTATGTCTATGACATCTCCCATGTCTCTAGGGGGAACGGGGGCTACTGCCATGCCGTTCTCTTCGTCTTCTTCTTCTTCTTCATTCAAATTGAATGGGATATCCGGCTCTAGATCCCCCTCCTCCTAATCCTCCTCCTCCTAACGGTCCTACTCCAGTTCCAGCTTCAGTTGCTGCTCCCAGTCCTCCGGATCCAGAGGTTCCAGCTCCAGTAGATCCTAAGCTTCCTCCTCGTGAGGGTCCTCCTCCATAAGCTCCTCCTCCTCTGGCTGGTCCTCCAAGTCTGAGAGGTCCTGAACCGGGTCCATACTGGGGTCCTGGGATGGTGGGGTGGTGGAATGAGATACTTGGTATCCCAGTGAACGAACCCTAATCCTAAATTAGGAACACCCTTACCCTAGGGTCCCTAAATCGGCCCTCCCAACTCTCGGGCTTCAGTTGGCCTGTCAGTTAAACCTAGGCAAGCCTAGCTGTAAATCTCTCATCCCAAGGTCCCCAAGTTCCGCGTAGAAACACTCATTACCAACCCAAATCGAAGAACTCCCCACCTCTAAACTTCTAAGCTAAAGGTAGACTAACGAACGTCATAGAGGTCTAAACAATTTACAGGGTGGGGCAGGTCTACTAACGAGAACCTAATTGCGACTATACGAAATTTATCTAGGCATAACTGATTAAATAAAAGCAGCGCAAAATTTAAATACACAATGTAATACTAGAATTAACTAATTACAATAATAATTTAATGAAATTGAAAAGCTAAATGGGCTATTAACTAAATTAATCAAATGCTACGCGAAAAGAAATTTAATGATAAATGACTAATTAAATTAAATTGTAGAGATAAATTAGTTAAACAACTCTAAAATTAAACAGAGGTGTCAAGCCGACACTCCTTTCCCCTCGAGGGGTCCCAACCCTGACCACGCTCGAGCACAAGTAAATGTACGAGGGCATTTCTCGTAAAACGTGAGATGCCGATCCCTAGGTCGACATAGGTCGAACTAAACCACCTAAGTGGTCAACAATTAATAATTATCTACTACTGCTAACCAATCTAGCCAATCAATGAAATTGACGAGTAAACAAGGAATCCTAGCCATTCTACTCGCCCTAGCCATTTCTACCCGTTTTCTACTAAAACAATAAATGCGCCTAATAAAGGTTTAGAGCCCACTCACTTGTGAGTTTTCTTGGCTAAACTCCCTTTGCTGCACTCCTGGCTGAACCCAAGGAAAAATTGAATTTTCCCCCCCCCTTTTTTTTCTCTTTTCTTCTCCTTTTTCCTTTTTCTTTTCTTTTTTCTCTTTTCTTCTCATTTTTCCTTTTTCTTTTCTTTTTCTCTTTTCTTCTCCTTTTTCCTTCTGGGCCGCGCAAGCTGGGCCTGGGCCGGGCCGGCTGATTGGGCCTGGGTCGGTCGGCTGATTGGCTGGCTGGCTGGCTGGGCCGAGTCGGCTGGGCCGTTGACTGGGCCAGCTGACTGGGCTGGGCTGCTGGGCCGGCGGCCTAGCCCGTCGGCTGCCTTCTGTCTCTGGCGACGGCGGCGGCTCCAGCGACGGCGACGGCTCCGGCACGGCGACGGCTCCGGCAACGACGACGGTGACAGCTCCGGCGACGATGATGGCGACGGCTCCGGCGACGACGACGGCGACGACGACGGTCGTCTTCTCCGGCGAACCCTGACTTCGGGTCGTGAGTCGGGTTGAGAGGTCTTCTCGGGTTTGGCCGCCGTTCACCGTTCTCCGGCCAAACCGAAGCTCGAGACCGGCTAAATCTGAGAGCTGCTTCGCCGGTGAGTCAAACGGTGGTGGTGGTTTGAGCTGAGGTGGTCGGAGCTGAGAGAAATTCGGCCACGAAGCTGTCGGCTCGTTTTTAGGGTTTCCGAGAGGGTTCGGGGTTTTGAAGCCTCAATCCATGGATTCTAGACCAAACCGAATGAATTAAACACCATGGACAACAACTAGAAGCTTCAAGGAATCGATTGGTACTAACCAATCGAGCTAAGGAGGTCGGGAAGGAGGAGAACTCACCGAGTCTTTGGCTGTGGTTCTTCCCTGCGGTTTTCTGGAAAATTTTCCAGAAAACCCTAGTCGCGGTGCCTCCTGTCGAGGGCTGCCGGCGACGGTGCAGGGCGAGTCAGAGCTCGCGGTCGGCGGCGTTGGATAGACGGCGTTGCAGGCTCCACAACGGCACCGGCTGCAAGGCGAGAGGAGGTCTGAGCTCGGAGAAAACCGAGCTCAAAATGGGGAGGAAGCTCGGTTTATACCGAGCGAGGCAGGTGGGAGGCGAGCTGAAAATCAGCTCGCCGACGCCACGTGGCAGCCTCCCACGGGCTGCCGTCCCCTCTAGCCAGTCGGTGGGTGGCTGCAGGCTGGAATGACCGGTAAGGCGACCGGCTGCTCGACAGAACACCGTAGAGAAGAGAGAGAAAAGAGAGGGGAGCGGCTCGCGCGAGTGCTCCGCGCGTGCCGTCCGGTCCGACCTAGTTGGACCGGCAGTTCGCATGGTCGGGCCGGCCGATTCGTTGGCCGGTTCGGAATTTTAAATTAAAATAATATATTTTAATTCCCGAAAATTGGAAAATTGCTTTAAAAATTCCTAAAAATTCAGAAAATTTCTGGAAAAATCCAATATTGCAGTTTTTGACATTTTGGGCCCAAATAAAATTTCCAACATAAATTTTCATTAAATTCAAAGCCTTTCCCAATTTTCGCAAAATAAAAAGGAAATTACTAAATTTCCCTGGAAAATTCCTATTTAACCAAAATCGCGAACTGAACCCGAACGCGGTCATTACATGATGTATATAAAAAAGTCACGGCCTTCTAGAGTTTTATGGTTTATATATGTGATCCAAAAATATAATTTTTGAAAGCTACAAATATCTAAGGATATTCTCTAAACATTACAAGACAAGCACCTATGGACAAAAAGTAATATATTTTAATTCCTCTAATCACTAATGAGCATCCTTGAAAGTCTCGATCTTTGTTTAATGTTTTTGGTAGGTGAAAATCTTGGTCTTCTCGGACTAAATAGTTTCTCTCTCCATCAGCTTATTATCACTAAATTTCATCATAGCCCATATTATTCTCTATAGTGACTCGTTCACCCATGGCCACCGGAGAGATCTTTTTCAATCCTTCTTATACTAATTTATATTATTGTTAATTTTAAGGAAGACGTATAACGCGTGGATATTCTATTAGTAATGGAAAAGGAGACATTCACATGGGGATGGAAGAGAAGGGATGTGAAAAGTGAAGAAATGAGCCCAATTTGCATCCTTGGAAGTCTCGGTCTTCCTGGATTTTATTAAATTTTCTTTCACATTAGCTCTACTTCACTTTTGTATCACTTTCTAGATAAAAGAGGTTCATGATTCCCATTATAGTTTGGGTCTTCGTGATGAATTTTTTTTATTTAAGTATATTATTATGATAAGCCGTTTGAGTTTGGCCAAAGAGCATATGTTTTGATGCACATTATGTCAATGAATTAAATAAATCAATTTCTTTTTCCTTTTTCTCCGGTTCAAGACTTTTTCTTTCTTTTGAAAAAGAGGGCCTTTGCTTGTGGCCATCCAAAACATAGGACAAAACTTGATTTTTCTTCATATGTCCAACTTATAGTGCTTGCTCTGACAAAAAAAAAACTTATAGTGCTTGCATATTTTCGAAAAAGATTTACTTCGGACGAATGTTTTGTTAGCATTTGTTTTCTTTTTGCAGTTATAGGCTTTTACATGGCAAATATAGTGGTAAAAATTCGTAACAAGATGGGCAGCAAAGATCTGGTAAATGACGCTGAAGTAGTTGTTGATTGTGAATCGCTTGTCAGGAGAACTGGGCAGCAAAGATCTGGTAAATGACGCTGAAGTAGTTGTTGATTGTGAATCGCTTGTCAGGAGAAATGCAGTTCCTTGAACAGACGAAGTTAGCCCAAGTTATGGCGCGCGACAGAAGGAAATTCACTTTAGGGATGGTAGTGGGAGGTGAAAAGTGAAGCAATAAAGCCAATTCACTTCCTACAAAGTCTTAGTCTTCCTAAAATTTAGTGAAGTTTCTTTCCGGCTAGTACTTTTTCTTAAAGTGCTTCACATGTTGCGTGTGGAAATTCTCCACCATCGCTTCACTTTCCAGACAAAAGAGTACATGATGTCCAGTAAATTCTTGGGAAGTATTCACTAAGTATTAGGAAACAAGCACTTGTGGACAAAAAGTATTTTAATTTGATTTGTCTAACCTCTAATGTGCATCTTTGAAAGTTTTGGTCTTTGCTTAACGTTTTTGGTACGTGAAAGTCTTTGTCTTCCTGTACTTTATAATTTT
This sequence comes from Melaleuca alternifolia, assembly GCA_019926035.1. Classification (NCBI taxonomy): domain Eukaryota; kingdom Viridiplantae; phylum Streptophyta; class Magnoliopsida; order Myrtales; family Myrtaceae; genus Melaleuca; species Melaleuca alternifolia. The sequence continues at coordinate 177,239 of JAGKPW010000078.1, forward strand.
CTCTCTTTAGTAGCTCATTATCACTAGGTTTCACCATAACCCAAGTTGTTCTCTACAGTGACTAGTTCATCCATGGACATTGGACGGATCTTTCCTGTTCCTTCTAGGCTTTCTTCTCGTCATTTTTTCTACTATCATTAATTATAGGCAAGACATGTGACGCGTGAAATTTCTACTAGTAATGGAAAAAGAGACATTCACATAGGGATGAAAGAAAATGAATGTGAAATGGGAAGCAATTGTGGTCCTTTGAATAAACAAAGTTGGCACAAATTATGGTGCGCAACAAAGAGAAATTCACGTTAGGGATAGCAATGGGCTTTGAAAAGTGAAGCAACAAAGCTAGGTTGCATCCTGCAAAGTCTCGTTATTCCCATAATTCATTAAATTTTCTTTCCTATTGGTACTTTTTCTTTTTCTTAAATTGCCCCACTTTTGCTTCACATGCCACGTGTGGAATTCTCCACTTTTGCGGCACTTTCTCGGGGAAAAAAATAATTTCAAATTGATGGACAAAAAGATTACGATGGAATTCTCTAAATATTACGATGGACAAAAAGATTTTTAAACTGATTTCTCTAACCTTTGTTATGCATCTTCGAATGCCTTGGTTTTTGTTTTGTTTAACTTTTTTGGTAGGTGAAATTATTGATTGTTCGGGACTTCTTCAGTCTTCTCTCTCCATTGGCTCATTGTCACTTAGCTTCACCATAACTCATGTTTTACACTGACTGATTCACTCATGGCCATAGGGGAGATCTCTTGCGTTCCTACTTGGCTTTCTCCTCATACTTTTCCCTAGTTTTCTTAACTTTAGCAAGACTTGTGACGTCTGGCAGGAGAGAGATATGAAAAATTCCTACAAAATGTCAGTCTTCCTAGATTTAGTTAGAGCTTCATGTACATCATCATTTTTGACTTTTTTGCTTCACTTTCTATAAAAGAAAGTTGAAAAGTTCTGGTAAAGTTTTGGTCTTTCTAATACACCAAGAAGTTTAAGATAGACTGAAGAGCATTTGTTGTGATGCACATTATGTTCTCGAGTTAGATTGTTCTTCTTTTTCTTCGGATCAATACTTTCGGATGTCGTTTGAAACAAACAAACTTAACCGTCTTTGATGACTTGTGGATGTATAAGAAATAATATGCCATTGTTGGCTTTATCCTCGACAATTTAGGTTTCAAAAACATTGACAGAGCGGAAATCCTTTGATGCAATTTCGATGCCATGATGCTCAAGGAGCTATCGGGCAGGCATAAGTTGGCATGAGATGGCTAGTTGCAAAATCCTCTACAATATGTACCATGTGATGATAGAATTTGAAGTAATTTCGAGTCTTTGGATATAGATGTCCAGCTTCAAATTCATTATACAGTCTAAATTCAAGTCTTGAATTGTTTATGTATGAGCTTCCAATAGTGCATGATTCTGAATTCTCTGAAGTTACTATAACTGGCATATACACTTTGCATATTAACAAGGCATAATAAGAATTTGCTTCAAGTAATAATAGAGGAAAGGCGTGATACTAATTCACGTGCTTACTCAAAATAAATAGGTTCGATTGTTCTCAAATTTCTAAATCAAATTCAATCCAGATTAGCTGTGAAGAAAAATTTCCCCATCAAATTAGTTTGATCTCCCCACTCGAAAAAGCGAATCGAACTTTGCTTTAAGAAAGCAAAATCGGGCAAGACATCTTTACTTTAAGAAAACAAGGTCATGAAAGACAACCCAATTTAAAAATAAGAAACAAATATTGATCATGCAAGACCATTGCTTGACATAATATGATGGTTTCTCTCTCTCTAGAGCTGGGAAACCTCCCGAGTCGTTCCATGTCCACATGCATCATGTGTTCTGCTCATGTGTATTTAGATTCTCAATTGTTATTGGTTCTTATAACTTACAATTTCTATGAAGTTATTGATAAAGTATTGGAAATGGTATGGGGCTAATTCTATGATAAAATCAGTAGTACCATAGAAGTCCTTAATGCTATGCTTGATTGGACATGGTGACAAAAAAGGCCAAGGCAAGGTCCTCCCAGTTACAACATCTTGTTTTAGCATGTATGGGACGGATCTTTGGTCATTATTGGTGAACGTGACCCAATAATTGTCCATGATTCCTCCATCCTTGGCTACACTAAAGTTATGCCAAGCAGGAATGACAAAAACTATTGAATTTATTGAATCATGTAATTTGGTTGGACCTCTAAAAAAAATCCCTGCATGACTCTTAAGTCGAGCTGATATGGGCTTCTACTCTTTACCATGTAAGATGCAAGAACATGAAAACTATAAAATACTTAAATAATTTTGATAGAGGAATTTGCTCAGCTCGATCCCAACAAGGAACGTAATAGAAAATCCGGATTGGATTAGAATACAGATCATAAAGTCCAAATCTGCACTGCTATTCCTCTATAGAGAGAGGCAAAACGTGGTCAACAAGCAGGCAGTTAGAACCACGTCTGAGAAGGATCATCAAGGAAAAGTACCAAAGAAGTCCTAAACAGTTTCCTGTTCATTAGTCTTATGCGTAGAATATAATTTCCAGTAGATTATATATTGTTAGATGGTGATTTGTCACTCTTTTACTATCGATAGAATAAAATAAAGAAATTTTCTTAATGGATTGCTTGGTGTGCCTAACCCTTTTCTTGTTTAGCGTAAAGAGCGTGCTTTTATTTTCCTTATTGAACATGGAAAATTAGCCATCTTTGATGACTTGTGTAACAAAAAGTCCTGCCCTTGCTGACTTTATGGTTTACATACATGAACAAATATAGGATTGTGGAAGCTAAAATATCATCCCATAATCTCTACACATTATGAGATAGGCATTTGTAGACCAAAAATAATTTATTTTGATTCCTCTAAACACTGATGAGCATTTTTTTAAGTCTTGGTCTTTGTTTAATGTTTTTGGTAGGTCAAAGTCTCGGTCTTTCCGGACTTTATAGTCTTGTCTCTCCTTTTAACTCATTATCACCTAACTTCACCATAACGCATTCTTGTGCCCCTACTCAACAATATTCTCTCCTGCTCATCCGAACCTAGTGCTTGTGCTTGCTGGATTGTTGTGCTTGATCCCGTTAAAGGTCTGCTCTAGGAAGTTAACTCGGAACAGGTACGGGACATCCATCTACTTGCTCTCTTTTCCCTCAAACTGCTGCAGCCATAATTTTGCTTCCCAAAGTATCTGGTGGGCATTTATTCCACGAGAGCAACCAACTATTCCTTCCCATTCACCGGTCTGCTTTAGGAAGTTGTCATTTTGCATTGTACCCTCCTAAATGCGAGTAGCTCTCTTATATTTGTTGACTACCCTTCTAAGTTCTAATTCTTACCGATCAATCTTTAGTCGGAAGTCACTAAATCGCATGAGTGTGACGGTGTTGTTGGCTTATTTAGCATCCATATATACTCAGTATCCTTATGTTCATTAGTGTGATGCATAGAGTATAATTTGCTGTAGATCATGTATTGTCAGCTGGTGATTTTTGACTCATTCACTATATGCCGAGCAAAATAAAGCTGCTTGCTTAGTGGATTTGTTGGCATGCATGCATGACTCTTTTTCTTGTTTAACGACGAATGAAGCAGACCACAATTAATAGGACCGGCAAATAAGCATCATTGTGCAACTTGCATTGATTAGAATAAATGTTTTTGAAACATGAAATATAGAGGATCCCCCCAACTATGGCATCCTACTTTCTATTCTACTTCTACAGGTCATTAAAGGCAGTTAGCTTTGTCTGTTCGATAAGGAGTAACAGAAACCGTACTTTTGGCCAAACAAGAAAAAAGGTCAGACTCACCAACCCCTCCAGTTTGCAAGTTGCTCTATTTTGCTCTACGCATAGTGAGAGAGTCAAATATCACCAACTAACAATATATAATCTACTGCAGATTATACTCTATGCACTGCGCTAATTGATGTGGAAATGGTGTAAAAAAACCCTGGAATCGATTAAAGTTTCTTTTCCTGCCTACCCAAAGTAAAAAAAAAAAAAATCCTTCTCATAAGTACTTTTTGTTAAGGTGCTTCACTTTTGCTTAACATGTTGCGCATGGAAATTCTCTACTTTTGCTTCACTTTCCAAAGAAAAATGCACATGGTATTCTATAGAGTCTCTTAGGATATTCTCTAAATATTATGAAACAAGCACTTGTAAGTAAAAAGTATTTTATTTCGATATCTCTAACATCCAATGTGCATCTTTGTAAGTTTTAGTCTTTGTTTAATCTTTTTAAAAAGTAAAAAAGTCTTGATGTTCTTGTACTTTATAATTTTGACTCTCCATTAGCTCATTATTGCGTAGCTTCGCCATAATTCATGCTCCCCCCCCCCCCTGCTCAACAGTGTTCTCTCCCTGCTCGTGCTTTGTGGATTGCTGTCTTTCATCTAATTCCTTTCACCGGTCTACTCCAGGAAGTCTACTCGGGTTGGGTAAGGGACGTCTATCCTTTTGCTCTGTTGTCCCCTCAAACTGATGCAGCCAGAACTTCGCTTCCTAAAAGCCTCTGGGGGACATTTAAAATAACGAGCAACCACCTATTCTTTCTCGTTCACCGGTCTACTCCAAGAAGTTGTCATTTTATATTGTACATTCCTAAAATTGAGTAACTCTCTTATACTTGTTGACTCCCCCTTCTAAGTTCTTCTAATTCACACTAAAGAATCTTTAGTCGATTATTTTTCATTTTAATTTTTGCTAGAATCCAAAAAAATTTTATGATGTAGAATCAATTGGTGGTGCTGTGCGCCATCAGTCCATTAATTTATGATCTTTTTTTTTTTGAGCCAGGGGTTGGGGAGTAATGCAGCGAATTATGGGCTTAGTACTTGTTTTACAATGATAATAAAAGTGTGAATGAAAAGTAAATATTTAACAATGTGCATGCGCACCATGATAAAGTAAAAGATATGACATAGAGAATGGAGAGGGAAAAAAATACAAAGTCATTACCTAAAAGAAGTGAAACGTTCAGACAAAAAAAATCATATGTTAAGCAGATAAATTTGGCTCTAACCACCGTGTAAAACTTTCATGATGATGTTATCAAATTATGGAAAACTCATAATTTGTTCTGAACATAGCTTAGTGAAAGACCAAAAGAAAAGAGGAACATTTGCTTCCACCCTAGGTAGCTCGAAGCCGTTCTTGTTTGTTCTTCATACTGATCATAATCATCAGATCACCATTGCCTATGATGGAGAGCACGAGATTTCTGGGTGAAGTGCACATCTTTCCAAATGATACTGAATACGAAATGTTTAAAGAACGAATCTAGAGAGCATGTCTTCCTCTGCTGGACAAAATGATCTAAAATAAACAAATGAATAGGCTGGATGGGATAACATGCTTTTTGAGGGGAAAGTAATGCGTTTCTTCTTGTTCCAATGGACCTTGCCCTCTACTCAAGACAATACCATTGAGTTTTGTCCACTGATGGACAAGAAGAAAATGGCTAATCTTTATCTTTTGATGCATGCCCTCTCATCAAGCCCCATCTTTGATGGAGAGCACATACTCTCTGAATGCTTGTGAATCCCACGACGTTTAATGAGAGAAGATGCCTTCCTACTGCACAAAATGATGTAGATAAACACAGGAAAACACTAGGTCGAGAGCACATGCTCTGTAATAAAATTCTGCTCATTGATTCATTGTTTGTACGCTATTATAGTACTGAAAATTTGTAGCAAGATGGGCAGCAATGATCTGCTAAAGGATGCTGAGGTGGCGGTTGATGATTAACAATCGCTTGATAGGAGATGGTAGTCTTTTGAACACGTTCCTTTCCACTGGTGCAATGCTTAAAGTGTAATATTTTGTAGATTATATATCGCTAGTTGGTGATTTTTTTACTGGTTCACTATTTCCAAAGTAAAATAAAGCAACTTGCGTTTTGGATTAGTTGGTGTACCAGACTCTTTTTCTTGTTTAGCCCAGAGTTGGTGTTTGTTTTCCTCACTGAGCAGACAAAATAAGCTGTCTTTGAGGACTTTACATGCTTATTCAAACTGAAATAGGAACCGAGAATCTTCTTATATCTTAAACATATGTAAATTTTTCGGAACTATAACTACCGTGTGAAAGCCTACATTGATCATATATTCACCTATAAAGCAGAAAACAAAACATTGATGTCATAAAAATACAAGAGATGTACGGATGAGAAAAGCAACAAACAACCATAAATAATAAATCTTCACTACATTGTGCATGCACTCTAATTTGCCAAATGAAAGTGCTAGTGCGTACACCTAGAAAGGGGTTGAATAGGTGTTCTTGCAACTAAGTGTGGAAATTAAAACTTGCAAGATTAATAATGGAAATGAGAACATAAAGTTAAGAAGAGAAATGAATACAACAATTATAGTGATTCGACTTTGATTAAGCCTACGTCCACTCTCGGTCTAACAGCCAATGGGCTGGAATTCACTAAGTTTCAAAAGAGATTACAATATGAGGAACAGGCTTCTCTACTCTCATGAAGCAGTAGGATTTCTCTCTTTTAATATATACGATGTGTACAGAGACAAGTAAAGTGAATAGCTCAGACTATGGAAACTTCTCGTGCATTCTCCGTCTCTTTTCCACCAAGAGATAAGTCCCTTAAATACTTCCTCTAGCCTTGTTGACCATTGCCACTTGCCAAAGAGGTTCTTGCAATCATACCGTTGGAGAGAATCAATCAAGGGATCTCAAGCTGTTTTAGAAACCAAGAAGAGAGAGTGTCGATCCTAATCGCCCATACACTCAAAATCTCTACTTTCCTAGTATGAATACTTTCTCAAAATACTTGCCTTCCAGTCGATCAAAACATTCCATATATTATATGATATACGACCGGAGAAACAGTCCATCAAACTATCCAAATATATCTCATGTTGTGAAAATATCTTTAAGTCAATATACTCCATAGATATGACCGAGATAAGATAATCATCAGATATTCAATAAGATCGTCATTTAAGTTTGGCAACAAATATTTCAGACGAAGGATATGAATAGAGATGATGCATGTTCTGATATACTCCTAGACTGTGTGAATAACTTAACCAGACGATATATGTTCTACCAGATGATGTATGTTTCGCCACGGTCCAGAAGATGTGATAGTTTGTGTTCTTCAGCAATTAACCCTTGCGAATATAACTGTGTTTTGTCAACTTCAAAACCATAAGAAGAGATTCTCTAACAATCTCCCCTTTTTTGAAGATGACAAAACAATCCTGCAGTTTTGATAAACAGATCATACAAAACCTGTGATAGACATCATATAAGCATCTAGGAATAGAAGATCGTTAGTCTGTCATTGATAAGTCAAGCACAGAAAAAATAATCCAGTTAAGATAACCAACCACAGTAGTTAGAACATACTAATAGTCATAATATACCAACACAAAGCAAATTTAAAGTACTTAAAGTCTCAAAAACAAAAACCCATCAAAAACCAAGTTTCAAAAACTCTCAAAACTGCTCTTTCTCCCCTTTTTTGACATCGAAAAAAGAATTAAGGAGCAAGAGAAGAACGAACAAAGTCATCCAAGTAAGCAAAGATCAAACCAACCAAGTATCTCAAACACAATCAGTCATTCAACCACTAATCAACCAATTTGTTCAAACCCAGCAAGAGTCAACATCCGCACAGAACCTATGTGTTCTTAGAAAAGGAAAATCAAGAGGGAGGGGGAACTCGAACAAGGTGGATATTGTCCAATGATTGCACAGTTTGTTCCAGCTTCTTGATCATCTCGGTCCATTGATCAACATCTACTTTCTTGGTCAACAGTTGGTTGATGTCTTGAATAATTGAGTACAGAGAGTGAATCTGCATGCTGACATGATTTGGATATTGCGATAGAGCAAGCTCCAAATCCGATTGACAAGACTTTAATCCAATAATGAGTCCAAAAAATTGTTTGAACTCGTCAGAGTGATTTGGTTGTGCTTGGGCTTCAACATAGATGGTCTGAGGAAGATGGTAGAGAGTTGGAGCATTAGCCTGTTGATATGTAGGAAAGAACGTACCTGCTCCCCCTGTCTCATTGCTGGTAAGGCGGCTTTGATCGGTCTATTTTCTGGAGGCGGACCTTTCAATTTCACCTGATTTCCATCCAGTGTTAAGTGAAGATCGACCAACAATCGATTTTCCATAGTGACGTGACATATACTCAGCAACAGTGATAGTGTCATCATTAGAGTCTTCATCAGGAATGTTGATTATATTCCTCGTTAGAGCTAGTGCAAACGCAACAGTCTTCCCTTTATCCAAGCTTGTTTTTGAAGAAGTAGGTGCTAACAAAATTTCAAGCCGACTTGATTGAGTAGTAAACTTCATTATGACAGTAGCTTGGTCAAATAGCCTCTCTGTAGAGCTTGAAGTCTTTTTGGATGTGGACATAGATGCAATAGTGGACAATTTCTTTGTTGTTCGAGTGAGAACAAAAAAACTATTCGAAGAGGAGAACAAAGATGAGAACAATCTGCTAGGTATTTCGGCTAACGAAAGGTTTCGATCGAAAAGGCAAGGACTCGATAGATTAAAGAGATAAGGAAAGCCTTTTGAAATTCAACAGAATTCCAGAGCAATGATCGGATAATCAAAATAAGCATTTATCACGCAACGATTCATCTGGGCAAGTGAATATACACCAAAGTAACATACTAAAATAGATCTGAGTTAGCTTAAAATCGAGTGATGAAAGAACCTGACCAATCTAATAAGGCTGAGATGCACATGTTGTATGCTCTGTCTATCATATAGACTATAAGGATAGAATGTTCAATTGACTTCGAATAGTTTCGAACAGCCGTCGGTCCAGAGGCTTAGTGAAAATAAATGCGAGTTGATTCTGAGAGTCAACAAATGTAATTCTGACATCCTTCTTTTGCACATGATCTCTAATGAAGTGGTGCCGTATGTTGATGTGCTTGGCCCTTGAATGCATAATCGGATTTTTAGTAAGGTCCATTGCACTAGTGCTGTCACAACGAATTTCCACACAATATTTCTTGATGCCAAAGTCTTGCAACTATTGTCTCATCCATAGAACTTGAGAACAACAACTCCCAAGAGTTACGTATTATGATTCAGTCGTAGAGAGGGCAACAATATGCTGCTTTCTAGATAGCCAAGAGATAAGACGATTCCTTAGAAGTTGGCATATTCTAGAGGTACTTTTCCTGTTAATTTTACATCCTGCAAGATCTACATCTGAGTAGCCAAGTAAAGTAAAGTTCCCTTTCTTGGGATACCATAGACCGAACTTAGAAGTAGTGGAAATATATATGATAATACGTTTAACAGCAGACAAGTGTGATTCTTTAGGATTAGATTGATATCTAGCACACATGCACACATTAAATAGAATGTCAGGACGAGAAGCAGTAAGGTAAAGAAGTAACCCAATCATGCTTCGATAGAGTTTCTGATCTACTCCTTTTCCTTCTTCATCATTCTCAAGTTTGGAGGTGGTAGCCATTGGAGTGTCTGTCTTCTTACAGTTTTCCAGACCAAACTTTTGAACAATGTCCTTTGTGTACTTCTCTTGATGAACAAATATCCCTTCCTTCTGTTGTTTTACTTGAAGTCCCAGTAAGAAGGTAAGTTCACCCATCATGCTCATCTCAAACTCATTTTGCATATCACTTGAAAATTTCTTGCAAAGACTTTCATTAGAAGATTAAAAAATAATGCCGTCTACATAAATTTGAACTAATAGAAAGTCTTTACCTTCTCTCTTGATAAACAACGTAGTATCAACTTCACCTTTGTCAAACCCACTCTTAGTCAGGAAGTTGCTAAGCCGTTCATACCAAGCTCTAGGTGCTTGCTTCAGACCATACAAGGCCTTTTTTAGCTTGTAAACAAAATTATGATACTTTGGATCTTCAAATTCAGGAGGTTGTTCGACATAGACTTCTTCTTGGATGAATCCATTCAAGAATGCATTTTTTACAACCATTTGAAATAACCTGAAATTGTTAGAACAAGCAAAAGCAAGTACTAGTCTAAAGGCTTCTAACCTTGCAACATGGGCATAGATTTCATCATAATCTAACCCTTTTTCTTGAGTGTATCCTTTAGCCACAAGTCTTGTTTTGTTTCTGATCACGTTTCCTTCCTCATCCATTTTGTTTTTGAAGACCCACTTGGTTCCTATAATAGACTTTCCTTTGGGTTTCAGAACCAATTCCCAAACATCATTGATAGCAAACTATTTGAGTTCATCTTGCATTGCTTCTATCCAGCTATCGTCTGTCAAGGCTTCATCTACCTTCTTTGGTTCAATTTCTGAAATTAAGGTGATGGCACTTGATTCTTCATGGTCTTCAGGAAGTACGAAGCGTTTTGATCTAGTACGAACGCCATCTTCAAGATCTCCAATGATTAAATCAGATGGATGACTAAATCTATGTTTCCAGTTCCTTTGCATTCGAATATTGGTTACTTCCCTTTCCTGAGAACGTTTTGAGAGGTTCTGAATATCTTCTGGAAGAGCAGAACTTGTATGTTTAGAGAACATGTTAGTTTCTTCGATTTGAGTCTGATTGTCTTGTCTTTGCATATCCTCATGAAACCTGACATTTATTGATTCTTCTATTATCTAGGATCTCTTGTTGAATATTTTGTAAGCCTTACTAGAAGTGGAATAACCTAGAAAAATTTCTTCGTCTGATGTCTCATCAAATTTCTCAATATTGTCAAAAACATTCTTCAGAATGAAGCATTTACGTCCAAACACATGAAAGTAAGAAACATTCGGTTTCTTTTCTTTGTATAGCTCATACGGAGTCTTTTGAAGAATTTGCCTTAAGAAAACCCTATTAATAACATAGCAAGCAGTAGAAACAGCTTCTGCCCAGAAACAGGAGAAGACATTACCTCCGATTAGCAAAGTTCTGGCCATTTCTTAGAGTGATCTATTTTTCCTTTCTACAACCCCATTATGCTGAGGAGTGTAAGGTGAGGAGAAGATATGTTGAATTCCAAGATCATCACAGAACTTTATAAAATCCTTATTTTCAAACTCCTTTCCGTGATCAGAATGTATCTTAGAAATAAAATAACCTTTCTCATTTTGAACAGTCTTAGCAAACTTTGATAAATAATGAAATGTTTCAGATTTGTTTGCTAAGAAATAAACCCAAGTAAATCGAGAGTAGTCATCCACTATTACCAGACAATATGATTTGCCTCCCAAACTCTGAGTTCATGGTGGTCCAAAAAGATCCAGATGGACAAGTTGCAGAACATGATCAGAAGAAAATTGATTAACAGATTTAAATGAGCTTCTGATTTGTTATCCCAATATACATGGAGTATAGGGATCTGACTACCGAAAAGGTAATTTGGGAAGTCCACGAACAAGTCTCTTCGTAGAGATCTTAGCAATCTGTTTTAGATTGGCATGTACCAATCTTCTATGCCAAAGGCTGGCTTCATCCTGAATTGAAACAAGACATTTTGAATTATCCAAATTCATGTCCAAAAGATAGATGTTACCATGTCGTCGACCAGTGAATGATTGTAGACTATCTTCACTTTTTCCAGAACATATATTTTCTTGAAAGTTGATTTTACATCCTGCATCACATTGTTGACTAATACTCAACAGATTGTACTTTAAGCCTTTCACAAGAGAAACATTGTTAATGATCAAGCTTCCAATCTTGACTGTTTCAAGTCCGATTATTTTTCCTTTGCCTTTTCCTCCAAATGACACTTTTCCTCCATTCATTCTGACTATATTTGTGAAACAGTCAGAATCACCAGTCATATATCTTGAGCAACCACTATCTAGATACCATTTGATTTTGTTCGAGACCTGTGGAAAGACAACAAAACTCAAGTTTTCTTTGTTACCCAGACTTTCTTGGGTCCTGTAGAGTTAGCACAAAACAAAGACTTTGCAAAATAGTTTCTAATATTTTTCCACTTTAAAGAACATTTGGTCTCAAGATGTTCTGAGCTGACATTCGAGCAACCGAGGGAACTCTTCCCAACAAGTTTTACAAAAACCTTTTAGAAATGATTTTTGCAAATCCTTTTAGGTAGTCTATTTTTGAGTCTCTCTTTTACCTTTGGAAAGTCAATTAAAGGCTTAGTTTCAAGAGACATACCAAGACCAACTTTCTTGAAAAACGGTCTTTGAACAGAAAGAATCTTTTCAAGTTTTTTAGAGCCAATGGAAAACTTTCTTGACACGTTTGAGATATCTGTTTTCAAGCAAAGATTTTCTTCCTTAAGAGACTCTGATTTTTCTTTTAAATCAGATAAATTCTTTTCAAAACTCCCAGCCTTTTCTTTCCTCCTGTTACTTGAGTTTCAGGTTCTCCTTTTTCAGCCCAGAAACTCTTTTGAGAGATGATTCTAAGCTCGAACGTAATTCATCAATAGATCTAGATACTTTAGTAGGAATTCTAACCTGATCATTATGTTTTGAATCTGAGCCTGAATCTGGATCTGAGTCTGAATCTGAATCCAAGTTAGCCATGAATCAAATTTGAGCATACTCTTCATCACTATCTTCACATTCAGTGTCACTCCATGCTTCGGCCTTTAGAGCTTTCTTGTATTTTTCATTTCTCCCCCTCTTTTCTTAGAGTATAGGACAATTTGGCTTGATATGTCCTTTATTGTGGCAATTGAAACATATCAGATCTTTGTTTGAATTATTCTCTTCAGGTTGTTTCTTTTGGAAGTTTGATCTTCTAAACTTCCTTCCCTTCTTGTTCAGCTTCTTGAATCTTTTGATGAAAAGTGCCATCTTTTATCATTTAAAAAGTCATCGGACCCTGCATCATCAGAGTCAGCATTAGTTTTTAAAGCAATTGACTTCTTACCTTTGAAGTCCTCGTTCTCATCAGTTCTTTCAACTTCATAGGACTGAAGTGTTCCAACTAGCTCGTCTATCGAGAGTGGTTGAATTCTCTAAGTCTCTCTGATGGATGTCTTGATTTGATCCCACTCCTTAGATAATGCTCGTAACAGTTTGTTGATCTTCATTGGTTCCGAAATGGGTTGTCCTTGATATGCTAAGCCATTCACAAGTTCTGTGAACCAACTAAACATATCAGGAATAGATTCTCCTGCTTTCATTTTGAATGCTTCATACTGTCCAAGCAGAATGTTTATTCTGGTCTCTTTTACAAGACTAGTTCCTTCATACGTGACGTTGAGTCTGTCCGAGACTTCTTTTGCTGTATCACAAGAAGAGATTCGATTATACTCAATAGGAGATAAGACACAATATAGTGACTAAATAACTATAACATCAACAGCTTGTCTCTTTGTATACGATGTGTATAGAGACAAATAAGTGAATAGCTTAGACTATGGAAATTTCTCGTGTATTCTCCGTCTCTTTTCCACCTGGAGATACGTAGGAGATAAGTCCCTTAAATACTTCATCTGGCCTTATTGACCGTTGCCACTTGCCAAAGAGGTTCTTCCAATCATACTGTTGGAGAGAATCAATCAAGGGATCTCGAGCTGTTTTAGAAACCAAGAAGAGAGAGTGTCGATCCTAATTGCTTATACAATTAGAATTTCTACTTTCATAATATGAATGCTTTCTCAAAATACTTGCCTTCCAGTCGATCAAAACATTCCATATATTCTATGATATACGACCGGAGAAACAACCCACCAAACTATCCAAATATATCTCATGTTGTGAAAAGATCTTTAAGTCAATATACTCCGTAGATATGACCGAGATAAGATAATCATCAGATATTCAATAAGATCATCATTTAAGTTTGGCAACAAATATTTCAGACGAAGGATATGAATAGAGATGATGCATGTTCTGATATACTCCTAGACTGTGTGAATAACTTAACCAGACGATATATGTTCTGCCAAACGATGTATGTTCTGCCACGGGCTAGAAGATGTGATAGTTTGTGTTCTTCAGCAATTAACCCTTGCAAATATAACTGTGTTTTGTTAACTTCAAAACCATAAGAAGAGATTCTCTAACACCAAAAAATAAGGCCCTTACTAACTAATGCCGCCCAAAAGTCACAGTAAGAAGAAAAAGGAGAAACAATTGACAAGACAAGCACTTTGAATGAAAAACTATCTATTTTGATTTGTCTACCCTCGAATGTGCATTCTTGAATGTCTTGGTCTCTTTTTAATATTTCTGATAGGTAAAAGTCTTGGCCTTCCTTGACTTTATTATATTCACTCTCCATTAACTAATTATCACATCACTCAACCATAACCTTTCTATTCTCTACAGCAACCATGGCCTTTGGAGAGATCGTTTTTAGTTCTTTCTGTCAAGTCTTGTTTGACAAGTTGAGTTCTCTGGCATTGGGCTATTGGCAAAGGGACGGAACCAATGCCACCCTCATTGATGAGTGGAAGCGGATGCTGGTCAAAATCAATGTAGTGTTGGATGATGCAGAGGAAAAGCAACTTAGCAATAATTGTCTAGCGAAGTTGTGGCTGGAGGATGTCAGGGATTTGGCCTATGAAATGGACGACTTGCTCGATGACCTCGAGATGGAAGCTGCTCTAGATAAGTCACAGGCAGAATCCAGCACAAGCAGAGGTCAACGAAAAAGGAAGTTCCTTTCCTTAAACCTACCACGCTCACTCGTGTCCGACACTAGGGTACGAAATATCAAGTGCAGGTTGGAAACAATCGTCAGCAAGAAGGCTCCTCTAAACTTGAGAGAGAATGCTGTGGACGAATCCAACGACATCAATAAAAGGCTCCCCAGCACTTCTTTGCCAGAGCCTCAATTTTTCGGCAGGGATGAGGAAGAAGCAGAGATACTTGAACAATTGACTAGTAAAGCCGATACCACACTAAGCATAGTCCCCATAGTTGGGATGGGTGGTGTTGGAAAGACAGCATTGGCTCAACGTTTGTATAATGATGCCAGAGTGAGCAGTTGTTTCGAGAAGAGAGCATGGGTTTGTGTTTCAGATGTATTTGATGTTCTTAGCATAACAAAGACTATTTTGATGTCAATCAGCGGGGTGTCCAATGGGGGTGAAGGTCTTGACATGCTTCAAGTCAAATTGAAGGACAACCTATTGGCAAAGAAGTTTCTTGTGGTTCTAGATGATGTATGGAATGAAAACTATGGAGAATGGATTGCCCTCTTAAAGCCATTTGAGGCAGGGGCTATGGGAAGCAAGATCATTATTACGACTCGTAACCTTTCGGTCGTTTCCTTAACAAGAGCTTCACCTTATCTGTTGAAGGAGTTATCTGTTGATAACTGTACAAGCTTATTAGCCTTTCATGCTCTTGGAGCAACAAATTTTGAGAGCCACCCAGATCTTGAAAAAATAGGCAAGGAATTAGCTAAAAGATGTAAAGGCATACCTTTGGCAGCGAAGACGCTAGGTGGTGCCTTGCATAATAAAAGGAATCCTGATGAATGGGAAGAAACCTTAAATAGCAAAATATGGGATCTTCCGACAGCAGAAGATGATGTCCTCCCAATTTTAAAATTGAGCTATGTTCATCTTCCTTCTTATTTGAAGAGATGTTTTGCTTATTGTGCAGTATTTCCCAAGGATTACGAAATTGAGAAGGATGGGCTAATACTCTTGTGGATTGGGGAGGGCTTTTTAGCTAGACAAAAAGCAGAGGAGGATATCTTGAAATTGGGACGGCAGCACTTTGATGAGTTAGTATCCCGATCATT
The DNA here is from genome assembly GCA_019926035.1 of Melaleuca alternifolia. Classification (NCBI taxonomy): domain Eukaryota; kingdom Viridiplantae; phylum Streptophyta; class Magnoliopsida; order Myrtales; family Myrtaceae; genus Melaleuca; species Melaleuca alternifolia. The sequence continues at coordinate 192,943 of JAGKPW010000078.1, forward strand.
TCTTCAACAGTCAAGTGTCAACACATCTAAGTTTTCAATGCATGATCTTTTGAATGATCTGGCAAAATCAATTGCGGGCCGGACATACTTTAGCACAGAGGAGTCTCAACCAATATGTGATAAAGATCATGTATCTCTTGAGAAAACTCGTTACGCATCATACATCTTGCCGCGATATGTCACACCAAAGTGCTTGACAGGATATGGCAAAATGAAGGTACTAAGAAGTTTGACATTTCTCCATGTTGGTCCTTGGAAGGGCGCAAAATCCTCTATTTCCAACAAGCTACTACATGACATGCTAACAGACTTGAAATACTTGAGGGTGCTTTCATTATGTCATTGCGACTTTACAGAGATACCGAAATGTGTTGGTGATTTGAAACATCTTCGATATCTCAATTTCTCGTACACTAATATCGAAAGGTTACCTGACTCAATTGATGGCTTGTGCAGACTACAAGCTTTGATCCTAAGAGGTTGTCAAAAGCTTTTAAAGTTGCCTCCAGGTATCACAAAAGTGGTCACCTTACAGTTTCTTGACATTAGAGACACCGAGAGTCTAAAAGAGATGCCATTAGGTATTAGTAATTTGAAGAATCTTACGATCCTAACAAAATTTGTGGTAGGATTAGAGAGGGCATCACAGCTAAAAGAGTTAAAGAACTTGCCACATCTTCAAGGGGAATTATTCATATCAAAATTACAAAGGGTAGAAGAAGTTACAGATGCCATTGATGCCAATTTGTTTCAAAAGCGAGGCCTTACCAACTTATCCTTGCATTGGGATGGATGTCTAGGAAATCTCCATAATCACAAAGGCAAAGCACAAGAGCAAGTGCTCAACTCCTTGCGACCTCACCCTAATCTTGAATGTCTCAATATCTTGTACTATGGTGGTGCAATATTCCCGTCATGGTTAGATGGTAAATCTTATTCTAAGGTAGTGTCTTTGTGCTTGCGGGGTTGTCGTAATGTTACATCACTATTGTCACTTGGACAACTACCTTCACTTAGAGAATTATCTCTTGAAGGTCTAGATGTCATAAGCATGATTGGCTCTGAATTTTATGGAAATAAAAGGCCTTTTCCTTCCTTAACATTTTTGAAGTTCAAAGAGATGTTGGCTTGGAAGGATTGGTCTCCTTATGCCAACGGCCCAGAAGAAGGAGCCCCATTCTCATGTCTTCAGCATCTTGTTATCCAGAATTGTCCTTCGCTGGTCGGGACATTGCCTTGTCGACTTGAGCATCTTGTAAAGCTCGAAATTCGGTCATGTTGGCATTTGAATATCTCAATCGGCACAGTTTGTTTTCCATCTCTTCGTGAGCTACAACTTGAGGATTGTAACAAGGAGATCTTAAAGAGCTTGGTCAACTTAACTTCTTTAACAATTCTCGGAATATCGAATCTTGCCGAGCTTGTTTGCTTCGATCATGGGCTTATGAGCTACTTGGTCAAGCTAAAGGAGCTTTATATAGAATGGTGTGACAAGCTAAGATACTTATGGCAAGATGAAAATGAAATGCTGAATCTTACTTGCCTCCAAAAATTATTTATCCAAGGGTGTCCTCAATTCATGTCATTCGTGGCCAAAGGAGGAAAAATAGAGCTGCCCTACAATCTTGAAAGGATGGAATTGAGTGATTGCAAGAGCTTAGAAAAGCTTCCAAGCAAAATGCACACACTCAAACATTTGACCATTTGGAGTTGTCCAAAACTCAAGGGAGCAGCTATTCCTCCACATGGTTGTAGTAGTAATAATGCGATGTCTCAATTTGGATGTCAGCTGACATCATTTCCTTGTGTCAGGAGTAGACTTACAATTGATATTGGCAAGTGTGAGGGGCTGGAGTCATTGGAAGAAATCATCGTTGAATCGCTAGAATCGTTGACTATTGACAGATGTGAGAATCTAAGGAGCTTACCACAGTGCCTGCGCATGCTCTCCCATCTCACTTGTTTGAGTATAGAATGTCTAACATTGGAGATAGAGGACTTCCCTCCCCTTCCCATCACCCTCTCGAGTCTTACACTAATGAAGTGTCCGAAGATAAAGTCTATTAACATTACCAGCTGTAACAACCTCATGAGTTTGGAAATATATGAATGTCTAGCATTGGAGATAAAGGATTTCCCTCCCCTTCCCATCACCCTCTCGAGTCTTGCACTTTCGCATTGTCCAAAGATAAAGTCTCTACCAAATCAGTGGCATCATCTTACATCCCTCGAGAAGATATGGATCCGGAATTGCCCAAATATCGAATGCTTCCCCAATGGAGGTTGGCCTCCCCATCTGTGGAGCCTCGTAATTTGGGGGTGCGAGAATCTGAAGCAGCCAATGAGAGAATGGGGCTTACCCTTCCTCACATCCCTCCAGAGATTGGTAATTGACGGAATCAGCATGGGAGGGGAGGGCGGGGAGGGAGGGGAGGGGGCTTACCCTTCCTCACTTCCTCACAGCCAGTGGAGTCTTCTCTTCCCTTCCTCTCTATCCTCTCTTCATCTATCAGATATGAGGAAGGTGGAAAAACTATCCAGTGGTCTTCGCAACCATCTCTCCTCTCTCCAATTCTTATTGATTTCAAAATGCCCGAAGTTGAAGGACTTGCCAGAGGATGGCCTCCCTCCCTCCCTCCACCAATTGTACATTGATGGATGCGAGAAGATTCCAAAGGATAGATACTCGAAGCTCGCTGACGAGATCCCTCTCATCAAAGTTGATGGCGTTCGGATCCGATGAATCGAAATCGACCACTTCGCCCCACCCGTGATGAAAGATTTCTCTCCATATACTGCCTCCTTCTTCCTCAGGTATTGCTTCTTTCATTTTTCGCTTTCATTTGCCAATTGCCGCCGTTCATTTTTCGATGCTCAGTGATTTCTGTAGGGTTTGGTAAAGTTTTCGGTCATCAATTTCGTTCTCTTCTTCAGTTGGATGCTTCATACCAATTAATTTTTTCCGATGGAGAAGAGTCGCGTAGAATCTCCACGAACCTCCGACTGAAGGTCGGGACTGACATTTGGGTGTGTGTTCTCGTTGGGGGGAGGGGGTCTCTCACCCACCCACAGCTGAAACAAGCAAATACAATAATACAACTAAAATCTAGAGATAAAAATTGATATTTGGCTGCTTGAATCCCTGCAAGAGCATCCTTTAGTCTCCAATTGCACAGCATGCGTAAGTTGATAGTATTATTATATACCGTTGCTGCATCCTTCTTCACTACTGCCTTGGGCCAGCTTTTTTCTTTAGCCACGGCAATGCTTTTTTCGAATAGCGAATAATTCAGCCTCCTCTGCAGGCAACCATCCGCCATGTTTCATTTCTGGCCTCAATCCTAACAACAGCATGTTATGTAAGGCTCGTCTCAGTTAATCTTCAGAAAACCTTGCTTAGGTTTACTCCACACGCCCTATCTTTCATCCGCCCAATCATGACTTGGCTTACACTTTCGCCAGCGACACGCTCCAAAAAAGAGCTTCTCTTCCCTGTGTGAGTGACAGTTTCAGTACCTGGGGAGTTATGGGTATAAAATTTACTGCATTTCAAGCTTTCCAGATATAACAATAGGTGTAGGCAATCATTCTTAAGCATGATCAGCCTGTACCAAGTCACAATCACTTGTAATTAGTGCTCTCCCATACTTGTGAGTTGACATAACCATAAGAGTTTTTCCACAAAAAACAAGAAACATCAAAAGTGTATCCTAGTTCATTTTTTGTTGCAGTCATTTGGGTGTGCATATACTCTGTTCTGATCACTCTTGTAGCTGTTCATTATTCATGAAACTTAAAATTTTATTCAGGACTAACTGCTCATCCTGTTTCAGACTTCTGGATGAGAAATATGAGGACTGTGGGAAGACTATCAACAGGGGAGGATGTAAGAAGCATGGAGTATTCTGTTTCCTTCGTCTTTAGCGTCTCTCTCGATGAGAAATATGGGGAACGTGGAAAGGTGACCAAGTGGTCTTCGCAGCCATCTCTCCTCTCACAAACAGCCGTCTTTTACAGGTTACTGGTATTCGCTCCTTCCTCCAAGTATTTGGCATAATGTAATGTGAAATTCTGAAAGATCAATGGTCAAAACTCTGTGGCAACTATTGACACTTCATCAAAGAAATCCCACTCATCGTAGTTGATTGAGTTTGAATTCAATAAGAGAATTTCTTTCCTATGTCTAATTTTTATTCTTCAAGTAATGGTGCGGACTCCTTTCTTTCTTTTGCACTTCTCGTTTAGCTACTGCTGCTGCTCCAGCATCCAATTATGAATCCTCAACTTGATGCTGGAAAGTCCATGGTTTTCCATGGACAAGCTTTGCATAACTTGCCACAACCACCTAGACATTTGGGTTGCTATGTTTTGTTTGACAAGGAAGGGGGCAATAATATGGTTATAATGCTAACGTGGTGCAGCAAGTCAGCCATTGTTTCACACAAGTGATTACTCCTGAAAACAAATAATACTTACATGGACTTGCTCACAATGCAGGACTTACGATGCATGGATGTGCCCGTCTGTATTGATGATATATGTTGAACTTTGTTTGATGCCCAAAAATTGATTGGAAAGGTGGAAATGCACTGTGCTTCGTGTGAGAATCATGAAGAATTGGAGCTCTTATATTGAAATTTTTCCACAATTTCAGCGTCTGTTGTATTTACTCTTCCAAATATCTTATTCCAATGCCCTTGCTCAGTGACCTGAATTCTCTCAACTGTGCTTGTTTTGCAGAATATCCTACTGTCACCTTGTTTTGGCTAAATCTCCGAGGATGATCGAATGCATATGCAGTTGAGGTAGGCAACTTATGTGCTTATGTTCATCTTTTGCAACTTGACAAATGCGAAACAAAAAGGCTAATTATTTTGGTAGGTGTACTGAAATGCTCTGAACTTTTATGGTTCTAAAAGATTTATCTGTATTATGATGTCAATTACCGAGTTCTATATTCAAAGTCAAACGAAGAAGCTTTCTTGCTTCCAACAACAGCAGCTACTGTATGGATGCAAATAATAGGATTTGAAACAGGTGTTTAAATTGGGCCAACATTACAACCAAATTTGGATAAACCTGCAAATTATAATCCATTTAAATCTGACTTCTTTTGTCGAAGTTCATCTTTTATCTTTTTCCTATTCAAATTCCCACACCATCTCAGAGCATATTTTCTTTCTCTTTGTTGTCAAGGAAACACGGGGAGCAGCAATCAGGGAGACTATGCTCTTGTCAAGTCATCATGAAAGCCTCAAGTTTGCCACAATGTATTCCGATTTAAGATTGCGAGAAGGCCATCATCCAATCCCACTCACAACCATTTATGTAGGGTAGGCAAGTATTGTCACCATAACTCCACCAAGCTGTCATATCTCTGGTAACGAACAAGACAAGATACAGGCACTATCATTGCTAGCGGGTCATCCTCGTGACCTTGCGTTTGCGGAATATCAGCTTGTACCATTAGGCCACAGTCACTGGTGATCAGCAGTCTCCGATAGGTTCTGCATTGGCAGAATCACAAGGGCCATTCAGCACAAGACAAAATCATAAAAACAAATCATTTTTAAGAGTGGTATGCCTTGTTGCTGATTTGTTGTTGAAGTCGGGTGAGTATGTGTACAATTTGTATGTCTGATTGCTCTTGTAATTGTTTATTTTGCAATACAAAGTAATTTTTACAGTGTGGTACCTGGATTTCTCGTCCAATTTTCATCTCATGTGCCATATATGTATCTTTTGGTTGAACTTGAAGAGTTCGATATAGTAACTGTGATTCAATCAAAATAATAATATTGACGATGGCGATTGGCAAAAGATGGGGCATTAGATGGCGATTGGCAAAAGATGGGGCATTAGAGAAAATGTCTAGGGCCTAAGCGAGATGAACTCCGAGTAATTTAGAGAAAACACTATTCTTTTCAATTTCTTTTCTCCGTTTCTCTTTTTGTGAGATTAATAAGCAATCTTTTTGCAATAATTGTGATAATTTTACCTGTCTTTAAAGCACAAATCTTCGTCTAGTGGCCTTGACGAATATATTAATTGTCAACGTGATTGATTTGAATAGGAAACATAGATAGCTGTCTACACATGGTTAATAAATACAAACTTTATTACTATGTTACGTCCTTCGATCGTAATGAATTTTTCGGAGAACACTTAAATGTTTGTCAGCAATGATTTATATTGATTGATTTTTCCAACAAAACTACGTGATGTACTAATTTTTAGATGTAAATTGATGAGGTGAGCAGATTCACAAGTCAGGGACATCATTTACTAAGGTCACGATAACTTTGGAGAAATCCCCCCCCCCTTTTCACAAAAAGAAAGACAAAAAAAAAAACAAGGGCTTCTTAGAGGCTTCAAAATGCTCGAATGTAAAAAAATAATGATAGGACAACTATTTGTTATCGATGATATGACGTTGTTCTTCTTTTTTCTTTAACAAAAAAAATTGACATAACATAAGAGAGGGCGGTTATATTGATATTCGATATTTGATGCCTCAGAGCTTATATATTTGCCTAGTTTAATACCAGAAAGAAGCAAGAAAAAAGAGAGTTGCTAGTTAGTTCCTCGAAACATGCCCCTTCTTCAAATTTTGTTATATGAAATTAAAATAGAATAGGAAGATTTTCTACATGAATTTATAAGTCGATTTTATGGAATTTGAAATGATTTTGTCGATCTTATGAATGAAAACTTAGATGCAAATTCCACAGATTTTGACAATCGTATTTGTAAGAAGCCCTTACTCCATGCTTCGACTACATTGAGTGAACCGTTATTGGCATGTTCGGCCTCAAAATGTAGATAAGCCCTAACTCTTGGGCTCTAATGACAAAATGGATCAGATTGCCCTTGCACTTGACATGTTAATTCGAGTAATAACTTCAAGGAGTCCCAGCTAGAGACAACACTCACTATCTGTAGACCATTAAAATCTCACCCGGCCTGGCATTTGACTTTGTATAAATAACGGCGTTAGAGCAGGTTGAGCCAGAGCCCAAGAAGAAAATTGCTTATCCAGAATCGTTCAAATGTCCATCTGCCAAGACGATAAAACCGCATCGGGCAAGTCTTGGCAACTCCAAGCTCTAAGAGAAGAGTCATTTCCGTCAAGCTTGAATAATTGTTTTCCTTTAAATGTGGGCTAGGTCAAGCCAAGCTCGGTGAGCAATTCCTTTTTCTCTCTCAAGCCTACTCAAATGGACCAATACGTTTTGCGTTCGAATTCAATGCGGGTTATTCAAAACATCCAGTTTCATCCCAAGAAAAAAAATACACGAGCGATAACATGCTTGATATCAATGTAAGTGCTTTTTGCGTGAGTATGAAGCTTAGGGCCTAACTATGTGCGAAAACCCTCAATCAGATTTGGACAGCAATGATTTATCACAATGACTCACTTTAGATTTAGCTAATGATGGACTTGTAGTCTTTCTTATTCCCTCTCTTTCCTTATTCTAACGTAATAAGATGAGTCGTCATCATCACCTACCAACAATTCGATTGAATTGTACGATGAGTCGACCACAAAACTTGATTTTCGATACTTTTGTCAAAGGATTCAGTGTGAAACAAAAGCCATCCAACGACACACAACCATGCAAAACAAATAACCACCCTCCTATAAATAAACAAATAAAAGTTGACAGGCGACCGTGTAATTTGACAGGCGCATGATGCCAAGAAGACTTTCCGCTCTTTAGTCTTTTACCCCGTTCTTTTAATCATCATAATCAAAGCCCTAGATATAAAGGACGCTCATGCCCGACTAAAAAGCTCTAAACTTCAACTCTTGACTTCCATCAGACTTGGTTTACCAAGAACCCTGCTTCTTGGAGAAGAGAGAGAGAGAGAGAGAGAGGTGGTACGCATGTAATGGACAGTTCGATGTTCATCGCGCAATCATGCACCGCCCCATCATCAATCGTGCGCGAGAGTCTCTGCTTTTCGACGGTGGATAAGGCCAATCGTAGTGCGGATCCACGGCTAGTTAGAATGGACCTGAGGCCTACCGGATAACTCGGCCTTTGCAAACATTTGCGCGCCAAAAGTGTTGGCACGTGACAGACATAAGTGAGAGAGAGAGAGATGATGTTGGGCAGGACAGGGTGGTCCGGACGGTGTCCGCTTTTACAGTGAGGAAGCTTCCAACCGAATAAGAGACACTTTAGTAGAAAAAAAAAAGTTTATCTTAATTCGGAAATAATGCAAAATATTATATTGCTAAACTGAGACATTTAAATCAGATAACAAATATGCTAAAGAGAAAAATGCATGATTTATATATATATATATATATATATATATTTCTTTGTATTTCATAACGAATAAATAGTCTATGTACATATTCGAATATATATATATATATATTTCTTTGTATTTCATAACGAATAAATAGTCTATGTACATATTCGAAGTTTTGTGAGATGACTTTTTAGGGTAATGACATCGAATAAAAGGTCGTCACATGAAGCTCGAATAAATGAATCTTGGATAAACAGTCGTGTATATGTGCATTGCGGACCAAGAGAGTAGCATTACTTGATCTAAAATGTGTATAAATTTATCTAAAGTGAGCAATTAAAATTTTGATGTCTCCTCAATAGCATCCGAGCTCAAACTTCCTATCTCCTTTGCCCTTTCTTTACACTCAATTTTTTTTTGCCAACCATTCCTATTTTGCCGTTTAATATCCTCTATTGTTTTTGTTACCTAGTAGTGATTTTACAACTTTAAACTGTAAGCACAATGCAAATATAACATGTAAAGACTCATGCTCTAGATTCTCTTTTACCAAAAAAAAATAAGGAATTCCACACTTCGGATTGGTAAACCCTAAAAAGCCTAAGTAGTCATTATTTAATTCTATACTCTTAAAAGTGGGTAACCTTCTCGTATTTGTCGACTTTCGCTTTCAAGTTCTAATTCATAATGAACAATTCTTGGGGAGTCCTTTCATTTATTTATTCTGGCGTCCAAAAAATAATTTATCATAAGCAATAAAATGTTGGGGCTATCAAGCCAAGACCAATTCACTATATTAAATTTTGTTCTATTTTATTTTTACTATTAATCAAACTCTGAAAAATGAGAAAAATGCAATAACAAAAAAATTCGTGGAACAAATGCACCAGGAATTTTGGACTATTTTATTTTTCCTTGAAGCCCGAGAGAAGGGGGCCGATATTGCATGTGCTCACTGGAAGAGAACCAGGGTTTTAGTTACACATTGTAAATAACATTTATAGAAAAGTATGAATAATGATTAGATATTTTTATCATGCAAGCCCACTATACAACAGTAATAGTTATGATACAGAGAAGGGAAAATATACAAAGCAAAAAAGCAGTTGGCAAAAAATATAAATGAAAAATCATATTATAAATTTTATGAAAGAGTAAAATTTGGACATAATTATTTACTTGCAAAAATAGTTCACAAAGTTTCGGATCTATGTGTAAATAAAAAAAGAGGAAACAATATTTTTTTTTTAGCTTATATTAAGAGCTCGTCATGCCATTTCGTAGAAGAGGGATATCTCTATAAATCAGGAATTATTGATTATTACACCTCTGATAAATTCAATATTTCAAGAGAACTCTTCATCTCCTATGGATTCTTTGATTGAGAATTCTATCACGCAAAATAAAGATAACACCATACAATCTTAGAAACACCTCTTGTGGAGGATGTTACTGATGCATTTGATCCTCCTATACCCAAAAGGAGCCATGTTGAGCAACCTTGACATTCAGGGCATATAACTTGTCCTTCCACATGGACTCGGATTATGTGTGTGCTACCTTAAATTCATCAAGTGCTGATTATCTTATTTCCTCATACATTTCATTTAATACATTATCATCGGAATATAGACGTTGCATTAGATGTATCTCTGAGGAATGAGAACCATCATCTATGATGAATCAGTCATTGATCCACATTGGTAGAAAGCCATGGAGGCGGAATTACATACCTTAATGGAAAATCAGACTCTGAATATTATGCCCTTTCGTACTCATCGTAAATCAATTGGTTGTAACTGGGTGTATAAGATCAAATATGAGACAAATGACTCTGTCGAATAATGTAAGGCTCGTTTAGTGGGCAAAGGGTTCTCACAATGAGAAGGGTTCAATTACCTTGAAACTTTCTCTCTAGTAGCGAAAAAAGTCGCAGTCCGTTCCTTTCTATCCATTGATGCTTGCCGTGACTAGCAATTGTACTAAATGCATGTACATAATGCTTTTCTCCATGGTGATTTTGATGAAAAAATTTATATGGATTTTCCATAGGGTTTACAGAGCCAAGGGGAGTCTAGAGTATGTTATCTCTGCAAATCCCTTTATGGCCTTAAGTAGGTTTCCCCATCAATGGCATGCAAAATTTACTAATGCACTCATAGATTCCGACTTTACACAATCCAGACATGATTATGCATTATTGGGTCATCTATTTTCTTGATATATGTTGATGACATACTCATTATGGGCTCCAACTATCGTCAAGAATCTTAAGAAATATTTGCTTGCTACTTTTCACATTACAGAAATATTGCCGCGACTAGCAACTATACCATGTGGATGTACACAATGCTTTTCTCTATGGTGATCTAGATGAAGAAGTTTATATGGATCTTCCATAGGGTTTACATAGCCAAGGGGAGTCTATAGTATGTCACCTCCGCAAATCCCTTTATGGCCTTAAGTAGGTTTCCTCGTCAATGGCATGCAAAATTTACTAATGCGCTCATAGATTCTAGCTTTACACAATCCAAACATGATTATGCATTATTTACATGGATAAAAAGGTGGGTCATCTATCTTCTTGATATATGTTGATGACATACTCATTATGGACTCAAACTGTCATCGGGAATCTTAAGAAATATTTGCATGCTACTTTTCACATTAATGAAATATTGTCACGACTAGCAACTATACCAGATGGATATACACAATGCTTTTCTCCATGGTGATCTGGATGAAGTAATTTGTATGGATCTTCCACAGGGTTTATAGAGCCAAGGGAAGTCTAAAGTATGTTACCTCCACAAATCCCTTTATGGCCTTAAGTAGGCTTCCCGTCAATGGTATGCAAAATTTACTAATGCACTCATAGATTCTGGCTTTACACAATCTGGATATGATTATGCATTATTTACATGGATAAAAGGTGGGTCATATGTTCTCTTGATATATTTTGAAGATATACTCATTATGGGCTCCAACTATCATCGAGAATCTTAAAAAATATTTGCATGCCACTTTTCACATTAAAGATATGGGCCTTCCCATATATTTCATTGGAATTGAGATTGCGCAATCAAACCTAGGGATCTCACTTAGCTAAATGAAATTTGTTTTGGAAATTATATCAAAAGCAAGTCTATTAAGATGTAAGCTAATCGTTATTCCCATCCAATAGATTGTCACCTTAACCACATTTTCTTATGATGCTGGAACATTGTCCAACACTGAAGATCCATTGCTTAAGGATCCATTGAGCTATCAGAGGCTCAAAGGAAAGCTTATCAACCTCACTATGACAAGACTTGATATATGTTATGATGTAGAAATATTGAGTCAATTTATGCATATACAAAGCCATGTCATATAAATGTAGTTCTTGAGCGTGTGAAATACTTGAAAAAAATTTCAATACTTGGAATACTTCTTTTTTAAGAGTGCAATATGGAGATGAGACCTTATTGTGATACAAACTATGCCACTTGTCCTATGACCTGGAAAATCTATTACTAGATTTTCCATTAAGTTTGGAAAATGATTGCTTTCTATGGAAATTGAAGAAGTAGTCAACCGTGTCATTGTCATTAGGGGTGAGCATGGTCCGAGTTGGGCCAGTCCCGTGCTCAACCTGAGGACCAACCCGCACAGTGTCGGTCCTTAATTTTTGGGACCGTGGACCGACCCAACCTTATCGGTCCAGTCCGATCCTAGGGTCAACCCGGGACCGCTTAAATTTTCGTACAATAAATTCTATGAAACAACCCATGTCCGATAAAGACATTGTGAATGTGTGTTTCATAAACACAGAAGCCCCGACAAAATCAACAGAGATGGAAACAAGAAGATATGATCATTCAAATAAGGACATACATTCTTACAAGCTTTCTACTTATAAAAAATTAGACAAGCAACATTGCAAAGATCCACTAGACCCCAAAAGATATAAAAGAGGATACTCCACCAATCACTAGATTAAGATGTAGGACACTCGACTAAATGATATCTATAGTGTCGAAACATCAGATGTAGGCATGCAAATCCAAAACTTGGTTCCATATCATAGCTTGCGCAAATGGAACCTAATCGCGAGGGAGAACGAAGCTTCCGCTGGTGGAACTCACTCACGTCCGCTAACTCCACTAAAAGATGCATTCCACATACTATAAACTGTAATTGGTTGTATCCATACGTGAGATCTGAAAGAAATATTCCATATGCGTAAGATCTTAAAGCACTATCTATGTTTCCAACAATTTTTATGGTGTTAACGGGTCATCATTGGATGGCCATGCCTTTGTGTCTGCACAATGGAACCCAATTTGCAAAAAAGAATATGCTCTTCTTGCTACTCTGTTGGACAAAAAAACACAAACTAAGGATCTTATACTCCTTTCCAACCTAGAGAACCAACAATTGTCTAGTGCTTCAGCCTGGAAGCGAAAAAATAATCCACACTCTAGTAAGTTTTGTTTGAATGATTATATTGATAAAAGTCAACTTGTTACTAGCAAGGAATTACTGATGATCTACGAACCATCAATTGGTATTTACTTGCATAACATAATTCATATTCTTGATATTTATTGCTCTGTACTTCTGTCAGAAATCAACAGAATGACAATTTTCTATCAACTATCTTATCAAGTAAAAAGGACAGTCCATGACTATTGATTGCTTTATAGGAAAGAAGATTCAAAACTTCAAGAGAGAACAGTGGCATCTACCTTTTGGCACCTGTTAACTGATTTGAGCTGAAACTTATAAAAATCAACTTGTAAAAAAATTAACAAAAATTATTATTTTTATGTAATATATTGTCGGGTTGGTCTAGGTTGGACCAATCCGACACCTTAGGACCGAGGACCAACCCGTACAATACCGGGTTGGAGATTTTAGGACAGAGGACCGACCCATTCGTCATAAAACCCGACCAAGATCGGTCGAGTTGGGCTGGTCTTGGGCTGGTCCAGGGTCGACCCTAGACCGTTGCTCCTTAGACCGTTGCTCACCCTTAATTGTCATCAGCTAAGGTGGAGTATCGAACCATGACGAAGACTATTTGTGAGATAGTATGGATGCGAGGCTTACTCGAGACCTTGGCATGTAAGTTAAAGGGCCAATTATGTTGTTTTGCGATAATGATGCAACACTCAAATTTGTGACTAATCCCATAGTTAGTGAGAGGATGAAATATATAGAAATTGACTGTCACTTCACTAGAGACAAGGTCCAAGAAGGGATAATTAGGACAAAGGGAATTGGAAACTCTTATGCCAAAGACAACACAACATATCTACTAAGCAAACTAGGCGTCTTAGACATATATGAGCCATCAACTTGAGGGAGAGTGTGAGAGACATGATTTGTGTGCTGAGGATATAATCAAATCAATCTAAGATTTAGATTGATTAACTAAATCAATCAATGATTAAGATTAATTATGTATATTAATTCCTTTTATTGTTCATACATTGTACTATAAATAAATGTAAATAATGCAACTAAAATTTTAGAGAACGAATACAACAAAATTCTTCCAATTCTCTTCTTCTTCATTTCGCATCACCATGTTAGCATGCACTAACTGTATCCTGCACCTTATCCCATTCAATTAAGCTCAACACTTGTCCACGACACTCTTGTTCCGCCACGACGGATTTGCTTGGGCTCTTGCCAGTCCTCTTTAGATTTGTATCATGGAGTTGCACATCTGCAACACTTTACAAAACTATTGCCAAGTTTCTCAGATGTGATTTGAGTTGTTCCTAACATGCTCCAGCAAGGTCCAGCAAGGCCAATATCACTCTGCCAACGTGTATATCACGCCACATTTTTGCAGCTACCGCTTGCGACCCTATAGTCCACGTCACATCTCTCACTACACCAAAGTCCATAGTCAAAGGAGTTACTAGAATTTTAGTGAAACTAAGTCATAAGTAAATGTGGCAAAATGGGTCAAAAATTCATATTTTAATCATAAAATGAGTTAGCTTTTAAATGGATTTTAAATGGATCACTGATAACTTAAAAGGTCTTAAATGGGTTCTAAATGGGCCATAAATGTGTCCCCTAATTAATTTTAAGTGTTATTAATAAATCATTTTAAATGTTATTAACAAGTCACTTCTAAACTATGAAAATTCTGATATTTTATTATTTATTTTTTTAAATAAAAAATTGATTATTTTTCTTTTTTCTCTTTTTCCCTCTTTCTAAGTTGGTCGCTGGCCAAGAGGCGAGGGATGAGCTCATTAGACTCCGGGACTAGAGAGGAAAAAGCAAAGAAATAAAACTATGTATTTTCAAAAAATATAAATAATTAAAATATTGAAAAAAAAAATTAAAAAATTTATATAAATTATCAAATAAATATTGTTGTGTAAAACTATTTTAACAATACATTTAAAAAAATCATAAAGTAAATTTTCATGGACTTGGTTAAATGGAAGTGTTTTAACAATTCGAGTCGGGTCGGGTATGGGTCATTAAAATTATAATGTAAATGTGTCAAAACATATCAATATGGGTCGGATCATTTTTTACCCAACCAACCCACACATTTGACGCCCCTACTCTTAAGTGGTGGACTTGTCTTCTTTTGGGTGTTGTCCAGAAGTGATGGTAACATGCGGCTTATTATGAGTTTAATTCATGCAAGAAAATAATGTCTTCTGGCAAGGAGTACAGGAAGAGTTTGGGCATGCAGCGACGCACAAGTTTACACCAGCAAAAAATAGCTAATGCTCACTTGCAGAATGGCTAACCAAATTTTAGCATTTCACCTTTTTGTTACACATTAAGAGTCATCTACACTACATATGTTAACAAAATAAATAACATAGGCAAATGGATATAACAAAATGAAAGTTTGGGAGATACTATGTTACGACCAAAAGTGGACTTCGTGAATTTTATTACATTTTCTTTCCATTAGCTCTACTTCACTTTTGTATCACCTTCTAGATAAATGAGGTTCATGATATCCAATAAAGTTTAAGTCTTCGTGATGAATTTTTTTTATTTATTTTAGTGTATTATTATGGCAAGCCGTTTGAGTTTGGCTGAAGAGCATATGTTTTGATGCGCATTACGTCAATGAATTAGATAAACCAATTTATTCCTTTTTCTCTAGTACAAGACATTTGGCTTTTGTTTGAAAGAGAGGACCTTTGCTTGTGGCCATCCAAAACATAGGATAAATAGTGATTTTCTACATGTGTCCAACTTATAATTCTTGCATATCTTTGTAAAAGATTTACTGTAATGGTAGTGTCTTATTGTGTGATTATTTAAGTATGGATCGTGATTTAAGAGCCCCGGGGATTTTCCCGGTCATTATTGTAATTTCCGTGGCAACGTGGAAATTTCTGAAAATTAGTTTTGGATTCGCAAAAATTGATTTAATTTCTTTTTGGCCCAAAGGTACTTATTTTTATTTTTGGAAAGTTTTTCTAAATTTTTGGGAATTTATCAGATTTTATTAAAATTATTTTATTTTTTTTGTTAATTTATTCGTTTTCGACGAATTGGGCCAAGCCCATGCATGACTCGGCCCAACTGCCCATCTGACTCGGCCCAAACCGCATGGCTTGGCCTGAAGCCCACACGAGTAGCTCCATCCTCCTTCCTTTTTCTCTCGGGCATTCCGTCAAGCACGTGGCATGCTCGTGCGAACGAGGCCCCACTGCTAGCCAATCGTCGACCAACCACTGGCAAAGACTACTAGCTGCCTCCCTCGTCCTATCGACGAGCATCGTGGCCGTTGGTTGGCAGCCACTTGCCCCAATCGAGTCATTTTCCTTCCACCCAAACCTGAGCCCCTGTTTTTGGACCCGTGCATCAAGCTCCCTTTCGACGACAATATCTTCCTCCTCTAGCTACCGTTTGGGACTCCATTGGTGGTGTTGGCTTCCTTGCAACACCACTTTTCCATTTTGACCAACCGTAACACATGTCTCTACTGGATCGCCAGCGATAGCCTTCGAAAGGAGCCCCTTTAGCTCGGGTGTGACCTGTTTTCCGAAAAATGCCACGAGCTTCCTCCCTGCCATTCTTTCAATCCTTCAATCTATAGCTCACGCAATTACTTCCAATGGATTTCTAGGTACTCCTTTACCCTAGATATGACTCTTGTTGCGATTGATTTGAACTAGGTTTGATGATTTAGCATTTGAACGTCGATTGACTCTAGAACTCGTCGTCGGAGCCCTAACATCATCGTTGAGCCTCCTCCGGTGAGACCCAACTACCATCACCGCTACCAATCATGAGCTGGGACTCCCACGAGTACAACACCACCAGCGGTGGCCCTCGCCGTCGTACCGTTCGCCGGATTTTGGCCCTGAAACCGAAGCCGTCTTTCCCTAGAAACCTAGCTACATGTTGTCATCTTCTCTGAGCAATTGCTCGCTACTCCGACCACCTCAGGCGACCTCACCACTAATCGACTTGTGGGAGTCCCCTTTTCAAAGCCCAGCCTCTCACCGCTGTTGATTTGGCCTAGGTAGGGCAAATTGAGCCACGACCCGACCGGACCCTCTCACGACTCGATTCCGAACTCGATCGGAGAAATTGGGTTTGTCCACCGGATTTAGGTGCAATCAGAACCGTTTTGCTGCCCGCAACTGCCACCCACGAGCTCGGCCAACCTCCCACGATCGAGGGCCGCCCCCAGGAGGCTCGCTGGAGCCTTGTCGGTGGGCTTGTTGGAGACACCGGAGCTGTCACGGATCCTCCCCGGAGCCAAACCATCCCATCCGTGGTGTCGGATCGAAGATTGGAAAGCCACGCTAAGCCCAAGCGTGATCAAAAGTACAAGGAGTGCAACGTCGCAAGTCGCTAAGAGCTACCACAGCTAGTCACCGCTTTGCAAGGAAATCGAGGTGAGTTAACATCGTTATCCCTAGCTTAGGCCGGTTTACCACTTTAGTAGACTAGCCTAGATGGATGGGTGCATAGGTGGATAAATGGATAGGTAGGGCCAAGGAGGGTTGAGTGCATGGAATTGCACACATGACATGACTTGGACCAATTAGGTGGCCGATAGGCTATAAGTGGGTCAAGTGGATTGAGTGCGCCTATTGGGGTCTCAATCGTGGACTTTAGTGGCTAGATTAGAGAAATGGGAGAATTTTCCTATTAGCTGGCTTGTATCAATTATGTGGCAATTGATTGACCGATCAAGTGGCCAATGGGCCCTGATTGGGTTTGTAGGTCGATAGAGCCCAGTGGGGTGTCGATTGATTGAGGATCACATGGTGATCGCTTGGATGATCGATGTGGTCATCGGTGCGAAGCCGCCCTTGAATTGGCGACGCACCAGGGAAAGTAGTTAAGGTCTCAAACGGGTTGTGAACCATCTTATTTTATGTCTCATGAAAGAATAATAAGACAAGTGGTATGGTTTTAGGTCAAGTCTCGGTCGTGGACCGATTGACTGAGTGATATAGCTCAAGGAGGTGCCAAGCTACGTGCCCGTATGCACCATGAGGTTGGTCGCACTAGGTAGCCAACATCTCGGGTGGCTAGTGAAGTGACGCGATAGGTCGTGTGGTCTAAGGCCTAGTCTCGGTCGTAGACCGATGGACTGATAGGCAGTAACTCGCCGAGATAAACGAGCGGTGCGTGTGTATCTGTACCCTGAGGTCAGACACGCTAGTTAGTCACGCCAAGTGAAGGGTGGCTAGAGGTCCCACGTAAGAGCCAAGCGACATTAGGGGTTGGTTAGTGGAGACGAGTAAGGCCAAATGCCAAGTGAGGGGTTGACCAGGACTCAGTCATAGACCGATCGTTTGTTGAGGAAAAGGGCAAGTAGTCATGCGAGAGTGATGCGAGGCACGATAATCGGGCCGGAGAGCCTTGAGGACTGAGCTGTATGCCAGTAAGGCCTGAGAGGCCGTGTTGTCACCAATAAGACGAGAGTGCTTGGAACCCAGAGTGGTAGACATTATGTGTACCGTGGTCAATGACCTAGTGAGGTATCGATGGTAGGCACGTTTAAGTCGAGTGTTGTGTGTGAGAGGTTGACCGACGAACTAGGGAACCTAAGGTGATTGCCTTCCTATACTGGGCATAAGGTGTAGACTCATTGAGATTAATTTCTCAACCCGTTGTTATATACCATTTTTCATGGAGAGGTACGGGTTGATTTTGGAGAGGAGTTCTGTGGGAGTGGTCAGGGTGGAAACCCGTGCTTCCGTTGGAGACTTGAAGGTCGGCGACAAGTCCTGGGATGTTGCGTTCATCGACCAAAAGTAAAGGAAGAATCGAGGATTAACGCGCGCTTGGGAAGCAGGGCGTGACATTTACTGCCGACAAGTGTTTTGTTAGCTTGTTTTTTCCAGTTATAGGCTTTTTACGTGGCAATTATAGTGGTAAAAATTCACAAGAAGATGGGTGGCAAAGATCCAGTAAATGACACTGAAGTAGTTGCTCAATGTGAATCGCTTGTTAGGAGAGTTGCGATCCTTTGAACAAATAGAGTCAGCGCAAGTTATGGTGTGTGACAAAAGGAAATTCACATTAGGGATGATAGTGGGAGGTGAAAAGTGAAGCAACAAAGCCAATTTGGGTCCTACAAAGTCTTGGTCCTCCTAGAATCTATGATGCGATTCTTTGAAAGTTTTGGTCTTTGTCTACTATTTTTGTTAGGTTAAAATCTTGGTCTTCCTATGCTCTATAGTGGTCCCTCCCCATTAGCTTATTATCACTAGGCTCCACCATAGCCCATGTTGTTCTCTACAGCGACTAGTTCACCCATGGCCATTGGACGAACCTTTTATGTTCCTTCTAGGCTTTCTCCTCTTCCTTTTTCTACTGTCATTAATTTAAAGCAAGACATGTAATGGATGGAATTTCTACTAGTAATGGAATTCACATAAGGTTGGAAGAGAAGAAATGTGAAAAGTGAAGCAATTGCAGTCCTTTGAATAGACAAAGGCCAAATTATGGTGCACTACAAAGAGAAATTCACAATAGGGATAGTAGTGAGCCGTGAAAAGTGAAGCAACAAGCTAGGTTGCATCCCACAAAGTCTTGGTGTTTCCATAAGGGACATGTTCACTAGAAGTCCTAAAACTTGTAGCGAAAGTGCAAGTGAGTCTTAAAACTTACAAAAAGTGCAAACGAGTCCTAAAACTTGTCAAGTTCGTTCAATTCAGTCCCTCCATTAGCACTGTCCAATTAGTCTCACGGAAAATGCTGACATGGCTTATTTTATTATGGGGACATGTTCACTAGAAGTCCTAAAACTTGTAGCGAAAGTGCAAATGAGTCTTAAAACTTGCAAAAAGTGCAAATTAGTCCTAAAACTTGTCAAATTCGTTCAATTCAGTCCCTCCGTTAGTGTTGTCCAATTAGTCTCACGGAAAATGCTGACGTGGCTTATTTTATTATTTTCTCCCTCCTATGTGGCATTTAACGTGCATTGCTAACTTCACGTCTTCAAAACGACGCCATTTTGGAGAGTCGCCTGCCCTAAACGACGTAGTTCCTACCATATTAATTCAAATAACTAATTTTAAATTAATTTTTTAAAATTTAAATATTATTTTTAATTAATTTTTTAAAAATATATATTTATAAAGAAATTGCTCAAACTTATATAATGCTCAAAATTTTAATTTAATTAATTTTTCTTCAAAATTTAAATTTAGATTTCATTTTTTCAATTTTACTTTAAAAATTTTAAATAGATTTATTTCTTTTTTAATTTAAAATTAACTAATTAAGTTTTTTTATTTCAAATAAATTAAATTACATTTTCATTATAAGTTTTTAATATAAAAAATTTTAAATTTACATTTTTAAAAATTATACGAATTCTTTCTTAATATATTCTTTATGACCTAATTAGTTTTTTAAATTTAACTAAATTTTAATTTTTTTAAACATTTTAAATTTCAAATTATTTTAAAATTTTTACATATTGCACTTTTTTAAAAAATTAAACTTTTTTAAATTTAAAAATTTATTTTTTATTTGTTATTTTTAAAATTTTAAATAATTAAATTAAATTTTAAATAGTTAATTTAAATTAAATTAAATTTATAATTAAATTAATTAAATTTATACTTTTAGTAAATTAAACTTAAATTTATAATTTTATTAAATTAAAATTAAATTTTAAATTTTAAATAGTTAAATTAAATTTTCAAATTTCAAACCTTTTAAAATTTTATATTTTCAATTTAAACATAATCTCCTTTTTTCAAAATTTTAAACCTTTTTTCTTTATAAAAATATAATTTAGTTTATATTTTTATTTTTTCCTGCTGATGTGGCTCATCCGTTTCTTAAAGGATATATTAAAAAATCTCACGTCGATGCCACGTCAGTTTTTTCCGTTTATTTAATTAATAGAATTAACGGAGTTCATTTGAACGAATTTAAGAAGTTTTAGGACTCATTTGCACTTTTTGCAAGTTTTAGGACTCACTTGCACTTTCGCTACAAGTTTTAGAACTTCTAGTGAACATATCCTTTTATTATTTTCACTCGCCTTGCCGACTCCACATCTTCAAAACGATGCCGATTTGGAGAGTCGCATGCCCTAAACGACGTCGTTCCTACCCCACTAATTAAAATAACTAATTTTAACTTAATTTTCTATAAAAATTTAAATATTATTTTTAATTAATTTTTTAAATATATATTTATTAAGAAATTGCTCAAACTTTTATAATTGCTCAAAATTTAAATTTAACTAAACTCTTTAAAATTAATTTAAATTTAAATTTTTAAAATTGAAAGAAAATTAATTTATATTTTTTTATTTCAAATTAACTAATTTAAATTTTTAAGTTAATTATATAATTTAAAATTTAAACTATTAATTAAATTACATTTTAATTTTACATTTTTTATATTTAAAAATTTTTAATTTTACATTTTTAAAAATTTTACTAATTCATTTTTTTAAATATCCTTTAAGACGTAATAAAAATTTAAATTTTAAATTTTTTAAAAATTTTTAAAATTTGTAAAGTTCTTTAAAGATTTAAAATTTTAAATTCTGTTAAACTTTTAAATTTTACACTTTTAAAAAAATGTTAAACTTTTTTAAATTTTAAATTTTAAATTTTAAACTTTTATTTGTAAAATTGAAAATTGAAATTTAATTTAATTTAATTTAATTATTTAAAAATTTAAATTTTTTAATAATTAATTTAATTTTGTAATTTCAAAATTTTAAGTAATTAAATTAAATTAATTTTAAAATTTTAAACCTCTTAAAATTTTATATTTTAAATTTAAACATAATCTCCTTTTTTTCAAAATTTTAAACTTTTTTTCTTTATTAAAATGTAATTTAGTTTATATTTTTATTTTTTTGCTGACGCGGCCGCGCCTTCATTTCTTAAAGGATATATTAAAAAATATCACGTCAATGCCACGTCATCTTTTTCCATTTATTTAATTAACGGAGTTAATGGAGAGACTCACTTGAATGAATTTGACAAGTTTTAGGATTCGTTTGCACTTTTTGTAAGTTTTAGGAATCACTTGCACTTTCACTACAAGTTTTACGGCTTCTAATGAACCTGTCCCTTTCCATAATTCGTTAAAATTTCTTTCCCATTGGTACTTTTTCTTTTTCTTAAGGTGTCTCACTTTTACTTCACATGTCATGCATGGAAATTCTCCACTTTTGCTTCACTTTCTAGATAAAAGAGCGCAAGATTTCTAGTAAAGTCTCTGAGAATATTCTCTAAATATTACCATGGACAAAAGAATCTTATATTGATTTCTCTAACCTGTGTTGTGCATCTTTGAATGCCTTGGTTTTTGTATTGTTTAATGTTTTTGGTAAGTGGAATTATTGTTTTTTCGGGACTTACTTAGTCTTCTCTCTTGATTAGCTCATTGTCACTTAGCTTCGCCATAATTCATGTTGTCCTTTACAGTGACTGATTCACCCATGGCCGTGGAAGAGATCTTTTGAGTTCCTGCTTAGCTTTCTCCTCATACTTAGTTTTCTTAATTTTTGGCAAGACATGTGACCTGTGGAAGGAGAGGGATATGAAAAGTTAAGCAATAAAGCCAACTGTGGTCCTGCAAAACGTCAGTGTTCCTGGTTTTAATTAGAACCTCATTTCCATTATCCCTTTTTTCCATTTTTGCTTCACTTTCTACAGAAGAAAGTTGATGGATTCCAGTAAAGTCTTGGTCTTACTAATAAGCCAAGAAGTTTGAGCTAGACTGAAGAGCGTATGTTGTGATGCAAATTATGTCCTCAAGTAAGATTGTTCTCCTTTTTCTTCATATCAATACTTTCGTATGTCCTTGGAACAAACAACTTAGTCGTCCTTGATGACTTGTGGATCTATAAGAAAATAAGATGTCATTGTTGGCTTTATACTCAACAATTTAGGTTTCAAAAACATTGACAGAGTGGGGTTCTTTGATGCGATTTCGGTGGGTTGATGCTCAAGGAGCTACTGGGCAAGCATGAGTTGGCTTGAGCTAGCTGCAGAATCTTCTACGATATGTACCATGTCATGACAGAGTTTGATGAAATTTGGAGTCTTTGGATATAGATAGGGGTGAGCAACGGTCCAGGGTCGACCCTAGACCGGCCCAACCCGACCGGTCCTAGTCGGGTTTTAAGACGAACGGGTCGGTCCTCAGTCCTAAAATCTCCAACCCAGTACTGTACAGGTTGGTCATCGGTCCTAAGGTGTCGGGTTGGTCTAACCCGGACCAACCCGACAATATATTACATAAAAATAATAAATTTTGACTACATGTACTCTTCAAATCATATTGATGGTTGCCAAGTTCCAGGAGCTGAGGCAAGGTCCTGTCTAGGAATCAGAATTACTATATTGTTGCTCTAGGATCTCTGCAACTAGCTGAATAATTAACCTCCTAGGATGCATCATGTGGCGCTGATGTATGATATTGACTGACAAGTGCAGAACCAAACTGCGGAATTACCCTATAAAAAATTTTTATTAGAGCTCTTTCCAGATATAAGGCTTAATCCAAACCTGCCAACATCTTTCAGGGTCCCAGGAAAGGACGCTGCTCATTGGTTTCTCCACTCTTTTGCATGCGACTTAACTTTCCTATTGATGCTTCACGCTTCTTGTTTGACTTGGTCAAGTCCTATTTTTATAAGGTTCGGATTTTGATTCTTGATTTAGTCTTGGCTCTGAAAGCTCAGAAGTGCAAGGAAATGAATGGCCTAAGAATGATATATTTAGTGCACAAACTCATTTAGTTAGGTAAATATTCATTTTGTTAATTTATTTAGTGCATGTATTTCTCTTGTGAAAAATGTGTTTATCTTGGCAGCTTTGGCAGCCAAGTGAGCACGAGAGTTGGTGTCTAGTGTATCTTTGCAATTTTGCTTGTCTAATTTTTTATAAGTGGAAAAATCGTAAGAAATGTATGTACTTATTTGAATGATCATGTCTTCTTATTTCCATCTCTTTTGATTTTGTCGGGGCTTCTTTGTTTATGAAATACACATTCACCATGTCTTTATCGGACATGGGTTGTTTCATAAAATTTATTGTATGAAAGTTTTAGCGATCCCGGGTTGACCCTGGGACCGGATCGGACCGATAGGATCGGATCGGTCCACGGTCCCAAACTTGACGTGTCGGTCCATGGTCCCAAAAATTGAGGACCGACACTGTGCAGGTTGGTCCTCGGGTTGAGCACAGGACCGGCCCAACCCGGACCATGCTCACCCCTAGATATAGATGTCCAGCTTCAAATTTATTATACAGTCTAAATTCAATTCTCAAATTGCTTATCTACGAGCATCCAATAGTACATCATTGTGAATTCTCGGAAATTACTGTAAGTGGCATATACACTTTGCGTATTAACAAGGCATAATAAGAATTTGCTTCAAGTAATAATTGCAAAAAAGCGTAATATTAATTCATGTGCTTACTAAAATAAATATGTTGGATTGTTCTCAAATTTCTAAAATCAAAGTCAATCTTGATTAGTTGTGAAGAAAAATTTCCACATCAAATTAGTTTGATCTACCCACTCGAAAAGAGAATCAAACGTTGCTTTAAGAAAGCAAAATGGGGGAAGACATCTTTCCTTTAAGAAAGCAAGGTCATGAAAGACATCCGCATTAAAAATGAGAAACAAATATTGATCTTGCAAGACCATTGCTTGACATAATATGATGGTCTCTCTCTAGTTGGGAAACCCCCTGAATCATTCCATGTCCACATGCGTCACATGTTCCGCTCATGTGTATTTAGATTCTCAATTGTTATTATTTCTTGTAGCTTACAATATCTATGATTCTATTGATAAAGTATTCTAAATGGTATGGGGCTAATTTTATGATAAAATCAGTAGTACCATACAAGTCTTTAGTGTTCTTCTTTTCGAATGAAGATGGGGAACATTTTCATTTTAATCGAGAGGGAAGGTATGATCATATTAATTGTGTATAACTTTTTAGCTTTTAATAATTGGTGAATGAAATGCAAATCAGTAGTACCATAGAAGTCCTTAATGCTATGCTTGATTGGACATGGTGACAAAAAAGGCCCAGGCAAGGTCCTCCCATTTGCATCATCTTGTTTTAGCACGGATGGGACGGATCTTTGGTCACTGTTGGTGAACGTGACCAATCATTGTTTTAGCATATACACAGCGTCCATGATTCCCCCCAACCTTGGTTATACTTAAGTTATGCCAAGCAATAATGACAAAAACTATTGAATTTATTATTATATCTAGTAAAGAACTATTGAATTTATTGAATCATGTAATACATGAAAACTAGAAATACTTAAACTACTTTGATAGAGAACAACAAGAGGAATTGGCTCAGTTCGATCCGAACGAGGAACATAATAGAAAATAGGATTGGATTAGAAGTCATATGCAGATCATAGTGTCTGAATCTACAGTGCTATTCCTCTATAGAGAGGTAAAACGTGGGCAATAAGTAGGCAGTTACAACCACGTCTGAGAAGGATCGTCCAGGAACAGTACCAAAAAAGTCCTAAATATTTTCTTGTTCATTAGTGTTATGCATAGAATATAATTTCCAGTAAATTATCTATTGTTATATGGTGATTTGTCACTCTTCTACTATCGATAGATTAAAAAAAAGCAATTTGCTTAATAGATTGCTTGGTGTGCCTAACCCTTTTCTTGCTTAGCTCAAAGAGCGTGCTTTTGCTTTCCTTGTTGAACAGAGAAAGTTAGCCATCTTTGATGACTTGTATAACAAAAAGTCCTGACCTTCCAGAGCTTATGGTTTACATACATGAACAAATATGTGGTTGTGGAAGGTACAAATATCACCTCATGATCTCCACACATTACGACATAGGCGTTTGTGGACGAAAAATTACTTATCTTGATTCCTCCAACCACTGATGAGCATTCTTGAAAGTCTTGGTCTTTATTCATTGTTTTTTGTGGGTGAAAGTTTCAGTCTTCCCGGACTTCGTAGTCTTGTCTCTCCATTAACTCATTATGATCTGACTTCACCATAACGCATTCTCGTCCCCCTGCTCAACAGTATTCTCTCCTGCTTGTCTAAACTCAGCACTCGCACTTCTGGATTGCTGTGCTCCATCTAATCCTATTCACAGTCTGCTCCAAGAAGTCTACTTGGAATAGGTAAGAGATATCCATCTGAAAGTGCTAGTGCATACACCTAGAAGGGGGGTTGAATAGGTGTTCTTGCAATTGTGCGCGGAAATTAAATTTGCAAGATAAACTAAATGGAAATTAAGAATAGAGAGTTAAGGAAGAGAGTTGAACACAACAGTTATAGTGGTTCGGCTTTGATTAAGCCTACGTCCACTTTCGATCTGATAGCCAATAAACTGGAATTCACTATGTTTCAAAAGAAATTACAAGATCAAGAACTAGGCTTCTTTTCTCTCACGAAGCTGCAGTATTTCTCTCTTTTGATTACACAATATGCATAAGGACAAGTAGAGTGAATAGCTTCAGACTGTGAAAATTTCTCTTATGTTCTTGACTCATTTCACAACTAGAGATCAATCCCTTAAATACTTCCTCTGGCCTTGTTGACCATTGGTACTTACCAAAGAGGTTCTTCCAATCATACCGTTGGATAGAATCAATCAAGGGATCTCGAGCTGCTTTTAGAAATCGAGAAGAGAGAGTGTCAATCCTAATCTTCCATACAATCAAGATCTTCAGTTTCCAAGAATGAGTACTTACTCAAAATACTTGCTTTCCAGTCGATCAATAAATTCCATATATAACCAAATATACGACCGGTGAATCAACCCATAAATTGTCCAAATATATCTCCCTTTGAGGATAGATCTTTAAGCAAATATACTTCTTAAATTGACCGAGATTAATGATATAAAATATCCATTAGATATTCAAGAAGCTCGAAGACACATCTTAGTTTCACATCTTCCAAACAGTATGGATATAGACGATGCGCGTCCTAATGTCTTTCCAGACTGTGTTAATGACTTATTTAGACGATGCATGTTCTAACATTGTCCAGACGATGTGATACCATATATAGTTTGTTTTCTTTAGCAAATAACCCTTGCAAATAAAACTGTATTTTGTCAACTTCAAAACAATACGAAGAGATTCTCTAACACCATCTACTCACTCTCTTTTTCCCTCAAACCGATGCAGCCATAATTTTGCTTCCCAAAGTATGTGGTGGGCATTTATTACACGAGAGCAACCAACAATATTTCCCCATTCACCGGTCTACTCTAGGAAGTTGTCATTTTGCATTGTACACTCCTAAATGCGAGTAGCTCTCTTATATTTGTTGACTACCCTTCTAAGGTCTAATTCATACTAAAGAATCTTTAGTCGGAAGTGAGTAACCCACGTAAGTGTGATGGTTTTGTTGGCTTTCTTAGCATCCATCTATTCTTAGTATCCTTATGATTTAGATGTCTTCGTTTTATGCTTTATTGGTGAATATGTGAAGGATGTAGGCTTTTACATGGCAATTACAGTGCTGAAAACATGCGACAATGTGGCAAAAATCCACAGAAGGATGCTGAGATGATAGGAAATTGCTTGATAGGAGCATCATGGTCTTTTGAATGCAATTTTTCTGTTCGTTAGTGTGATGCATAGAGTATAATTTGTTGCAGATCTATTGTCAACTGGTGATTTTTGACTCATTCACTACTTGCAGAGCAAAATAAAGCAGCTTGCTAAATGGATTTATTGGCATGCATGCCTGACCCTTTTTCTTGTTTAACGAGAATGAAGCAGATGACAATTAATAGGACCGGCAAATAAGCGTCATTGTGCAACTTGCATTGGCTAGAATAATGTTTTTGAAACGTGGTATATTGAGGATCCCCCCAACTATGGCATCCTATTTTCTGTTCTACATCTAAAGGCAGTTAGCTTTGTCTGTTGGGTAAGGAGTAACAGAAACTTTGGGCCAAACATGAAAAAAGGTCAGACTCACCAACCACTCCAGTATGCAAGTTGTTCTATTTTGCTCTACGAATAGTGAGAGAGTCAAATATCACCAACTGACAATATATAATCTACTGCAGATTATACTCTATGCACTGCGCTAATGATGTGGAAAAATGTGTTAATAGAACCCTGGAAATGATTAAAGTTTCTTTTCTCATTAGTACTTTTTGTTAAGG
The DNA here is from genome assembly GCA_019926035.1 of Melaleuca alternifolia. Taxonomy (NCBI): domain Eukaryota; kingdom Viridiplantae; phylum Streptophyta; class Magnoliopsida; order Myrtales; family Myrtaceae; genus Melaleuca; species Melaleuca alternifolia. The sequence continues at coordinate 220,830 of JAGKPW010000078.1, forward strand.
TGCTTTACTTTTGCTTTACATGTAACGCATGGAAATTCTGTACTTTTGCTTCACTTTCGAAAGAAAAAAGCACATGGTATTCTATAAAGTCTCTGAGGATATTCTCTAAACATTATGACACAAGCACTTGTGAATAAAAGTATTTTATTTCGATATCTCTAACGTTTATAGTGCATTTTTGTAAGTTTTGGCCTTTGTTTAATCTTTTTGATAAGTTAAAAGTCTTGATCTTCCAGTACTTTATAATTTTGACTCTCTATTAGCTCATTATTAGCTTCACCATAACTCATGCTTGCCCCCTTGCTCAACAGTGTTCTCTTCCTGCTCGTGCTTTGTGGATTGATGTCTTTTATCTAATTCCCTTCACCGGTCTACTCCAGGAAGTCTACTCGGAATAGGTAAAATACGTCTATGTTCTTGTTCTCTTGTCCCCTCAAACTGATGCAGCCAGAACTTCGCTTCCTAAAGCATCTGGTGGGCATTTATTTCAGGAGCAACCCCCTATTCTTTCCCGTTCACCGGTCTGCTCCAAGAAGTTGTCATTTTATATTGTACATTCCTAAAATTGAGTAACTCTCTTATATTTGTTGACTCCCCCTTTTACGTTCTTTTAATTCACACTAAAGAATCTTTAGTCAATCATTTTTCATTTTAATTTTTGCAGGCGTCCAAAAAAAAATTATGATGTAGAATCAATTGGTGGGGCTGTGCGCCATCAGTCCATTGATTTCTATCTCTTTTTTTCCCTTTGAGCTAGGGGTTGGCGAGTAATGCAGCGAATCATGGGCTTAGTACTTGTTTTACAATTATAATAAAAATTGTGAATGAAAAGTAAATATTTACCATTGTGCATGCGCAGCACGAGAAAGTAAAAGATATGATATAGAGAACGGAGAGGAAAAAATACAAAATCATTACCTAAAAGAAGTGAAATGCTCAGACCAAAAAACAAAATCACATGTTAAGCAGATAAATGTGGCTCTAACCACCGTCAATTTTTCATGATGATGTTATCAAATTATGGAAAGCTCGTCATTTTTTCTTAATCAGAGATTAGTGAAAGACGAAAAGAAAAGAGGAACATTTGCTTTCACCCTAGGTAGCTCGAAGCAACCTTCTTGTTTGTTCTTCATACTGATCATAATCATCAGATCACCATTGCCCATGATGGAGAGCACGTGACTTCTGGGTGAAGTGCACATCTTTCCAAACGATACCGAATACATAATGTTTAAAGAATGAATCTAGAGAGGATGCCTTCCTCTACTGCACGAAAGGATATTAAATAAACAAATGAAAAGGCTGGATGGGATAACATGCCTTTTGAGTGGAGAGCAATGCGCTTCTTCTCGTTCCAATGGGCCTCGCCCTCTACTCAAGCCGATACCATTGAGGTGTGTCCGCTTATCGACAAGAAGGAAATGACTAATCTTTATCTTTAGATGCATGCCTTGTTGTCAAGCCCCATCTTGGATGGAGAGCACATGCTCTCCAAATGATTGTAAATCCCACGACATTTAATGAGAGAAGATGCCTTCCTACTGCACAAAAAGATGTAGATGAACAGATGGAAACACTGGGTCGAGAGCACATACTCTCTACAAATTTCCGCTCATTGGTTCATTGTTTGTATGCTATCAATGTAGGCTTTAGGGGGCAGTTACAGTACTGAATATTTGTAGCAAGATGGGCTGCAATGATCTGCTAAAGGATGCCGAGGTGGTAGTTGATGATCAAGAATCGCTTGATAGGGGATCATAGTCCTTTGTATCCAATTTTCTTTTTCATTAGTGCAATGCCTAAAGTATAATATTTAGTAGATTATATGTTGCTTGTTGGTGATTTTTTTGACTGGTTCAGTACTTCCAGAGTAAAATAAAGCAACTTGCGTTTTGGATTAGTTGGTGTGCCCGACTCTCTTTCTTGCTTAGCCCAGAGTTGGTGTATTGTTTTCCTTACTTAGCAGAGAAAATAAGCTTTGAGGACTTTACATGCTCATTTGCGTTGCAATAGGAACCGGGAATCTTGTTATATCTTAAACATGCAAATTTTTTGAACTATAACTGCCGCGTGAAAGCCTACATTGATCATATATTCACCTATAAAACTAAAAACAAGACATTGAAATCATAAAAATACACAAGATGTACGGATGAAAAAAAAAGCAACAAACAATCATAAATAATACTTCTTGACTAAATTATGCGTGCACTCTAATTTGCCAAAAAATAATGCCCTCGGTAACCAATGACACCCACAACTTCCAGTTAGAAGAAAAAGGAGAAACAATTGACGAAACAAGCACTTTTGAACGAACACTAGTTATTTTGATTTGTCTAACCTCGGACGTGCATATTTGAGTTCTTTTTTTTTTGTAATCTTTTTCATAGGTGAAAGTCTTGATCTTCCCTGACTTTATTGTATTCTCTCTTCATTAGCTCATAACCACATTACTTCACCATGACCTTTTTTTTCTCTACAGTGAATAATTCAGCCATGGCCTTTGGAGAGATTGTTTTGAGTTCCTTCTGTCAGGTCTTGTTCGACAAGTTGAGTTCTCTGGCATTGGGCTATTGGCAAAGGGAACAAACCAATGCCTCCCTCCTTGATGAGTGGAAGGGGATGCTAGTCAAAATCAATGTAGTATTGGATGATCCAGAGGAAAAGCAACTTAGCGATAACCGTCCAGTGAAGTTGTGGCTGGACGATGTCAGGGACTTGTTGGCCTATGATATGGACGACTTGCTCGATGACCTCGAGATGGAAGGTGCCCAAGATAAGTCGCAGGCAGAATCCAGCATGAGTAGAGGTCAACAAAAAAGGAAGTTCCTTTTTTTAAACCTACCACGCTCGCTCGTGTCTGACACCAGGGTACAAAATATCAAGGGCATGTTGGAAATGATTTTCACCGAGAAGGCTCCTCTAAACTTGAGAGAGAATGGTGCGGACAAATCCAACGACACCAACAAAAGGCTCCCCATCACTTCTCTTCCAGAGCCTTAGTTTTTCGGCAGGGAGGAGGAAGAAGCAGAGATACTTGAACTATTGACTAGTGAAGCCAAAACTGGCGATGCCACACTAAGCATAGTCACCATAGTTGGGATGGGCGGTGTTGTAAAGACATCATTGGCTCAACGATTGTATACTGATGCCAGAGTAAGTAGCTGTTTCGAGAAGAGAGCATGGGTTTGTGTTTCAGATGTATTTGATGTTCTTGGCATAACAAAGACTATTTTGCTGTCAATCACCGGGGTGTCGAACGAGGGCGAAGATCTTGACAGGCTTCAAGTCAAATTGAAGGACAACCTATCAGCAAAGAAGTTTCTTGTGGTTTTAGATGATGTATGGAATGAAGACTATGGAGGATGGACTACCCTCTTAAAGCCATTTGAGGCAAGAACTAAGAGAAGCCAAATCATTATTACGACTCAAGAGAAGGCAGATCATTATTACGACTCGTAACCTATCTGTCGTTTCCCTAACATGAGCTTCACCTTGTCTATTGAAGGAGTTGTCCGTTGATAACTGTGCAAGCTTATTAGCCTTTCATGCTCTTGGAGCAACAAATTTTGAGAGCCACCCAAATCTTGAAAGAATAGGCAAGGAATTAGCTAGAAGATGTAAAGGCGTACCTTTGGTAGCGAAGAAGTTAGGTGGTGCCTTACATAATAAAAGGAATCCTAATGAGTGAGAAGAAACCTTAAATAGCAAATTATAGGATCTTCCGACAACAAAAAATGATATTCTCCCAATTTTAAAATTGAGTTACATTCACCTTCCTTCTTATTTGAAGAGATGTTCTGCTTATTGTGCAGTATTTCCCAAGGATTACGAAATTGAGAAGGATGGGCTGGTACTCTTATGGATAGGGGAGGGCATTTTAGATAGACAAAAAGTAGAGGAGGATATCTTTAAATTGGGATGGCAGCACTTTGATAAGTTAGTATCCAGATCATTTCTTCAACAGACAAGTGTTGACACATCTAAGTTTTCAATGCATGATCTTTTGAGTAATTTGGCAAAATCAATTGCGGATCAGACATACTTTTGCACAGGGGAGTCTCAATCAACAGGTGATAAAGATCATGCATCTCTTGAGAAAACTCGTCACACATCATTCATCTTGCCACAATATGTCACACCAAAATGCTTGAGAGGATATGGCAGAATGATGGTACTGAGAAGTTTAACATTTCTGCACGTTAGAACTTGGGAGGACACAAAGTTTTCTATTTCCAACAAGCTGCTACATGACTTGCTAACAAACTTGAAATTCTTGAGGCTGCTCTCATTATGTCATTGTGACATTACAGAGGTACCGAAATGTGTTGGTGATTTGAAACATCTTTGATATCTCAATTTTTCGTACACTGATATCGAAAGGTTACCTGACTTAATTGATTGCTTGTGCAAATTACAAGCTTTGATCTTAAGAGGTTGTCGAAAGCTTTTGAAGTTGCCTCCAAGTATCACAAAAGTGGCCACCTTACGGTTTCTTGACATTAGAGACACTAACAGTCTAAAAGAGATGCCATTGGGTATTAGTAATTTGAAGAATCTCATGATCTTGCCAAAGTTTGTGGTAGGATTAGAGAATGCATCATAGCTAAAGGAGTTAAAGAACTTGCCACATCGTCAAGGGGAATTATTCATATCATAATTACAAAGGGTAGAAGAAGTTAGAGATGTTGATGCTAATTTGCTTCGAAAGCGAGGCCTCACCAACTTATCCTTGCATTGGGATGGACGTCTAGGAAATCTCCATAATCATGAAGGCAAAGCACAAGAGCAAGTGCTCAACTCTCTGTGACCTCACCCTAATCTTGAAAGTCTCAATATCTTGTACTATGGTGGTGCAATATTCCCGTCATGGTTATGTGGTGGATCTTATTCTAAGGTAGTGTCTTTGTGCTTGCGGGGTTGTCGTAATGTTACATCACTAGCCTCACTTGAACAACTACCTTGACTTAGAGAATTATCTCTTGAAGGTCTACATGCAGTAAGAATGATCGACTCTGAATTTTACGGAGGTAAAAGACCTTTCCATGCTTAATAACTTTGAAGTTCAAAGAGATGTTGGCTTGGAATGAGTAGTCTCCTTATGCCGGGGACCTAGAAGAAGGAGTCCCACTCTCCTATCTTCAACATCTTGTTATCCAAAATTGTCATTCGTTGGTCGGGACATTGCCTTGTCGACTTGAGCATCTCGTAGAGCTTGAAATTCAATCCTACCCGCATTTGAACATCTCAACTAGTGCAGTTTGTTTCCCATCTCCCCGCAAGCTATACCATGAGGATTGTAACAAGGAGATCTTAAAGAGCTTGGTCAACCTGACTTCTTTGACAATTCTCAAAATATGGAATATTGCCGAGCTTGTTTGCTTTGATCATGGGCTTATGAGCTGCTTGGTCAAGCTAAAGGTGCTTCATATAAAAGGGTGCCACAAGCTAAGATACATGTGGCGAGATGGAAATGAGATGTTGAATCTTACTTGCCTCCAGGAATTAAAAATTACAAGCTGTCATCAATCCACGTCTTTCTTGGCAGAAGGAGGAGCAATAGAGCTGCCCCGCAACCTTGAAAAGATGGACTTGTATAATTGCACGAGCTTAGAAAGTCTTCCAAGCAAGATGCACACACTCAAACTTTTGAACATTGGCGATTGTCCAAAACTCAAGGGAGCAACTATTCTTCAGGATAGCCCCAACAATAATAACGCGACGTCTCAACTTGGATGTCCACTAACATCTTTTTCATATGTCGAGGGTAGGCCCATTACTCTGAAGACAATTTATATTGACGAGTGCAATGAATTGGAGTCGCTAGAAGAAACCATGGTGGAGTCACTGGAATCGTTGACTATTTGGGAATGTGAGAATCTGAGGAGCCTACCCCAGTACCTTCACACGCCCTCTCATCTCACTAAATTAACTATACAGAAATGTCCAACATTGGAGATAGAGGACTTCCCTCACCTTCCCATCACCCTTTCAAGTCTTCACCTTTGGAAGTGTCCGAAGATAAAGTCCATTGCGAGCTGTAATATTGCCAGCTGTAACAACTTCACTTGTTTAGTAATAAACGAATGTCCGGCGTTGGAGATAGAGGATTTCCCTGCCCTTCCCATCACCCTCTCCGATCTGACACTTTGGGGTTGTCCGAAGTTGAAGCATCTACCAAATCAGTGGCATCATCTTACATCCCTCCGGCTGATAAGTATCCTTGATTGCCCAAATATCGAATGCTTCCCCAATGGAGGTTGGCCTCCCAATCTACAGAACCTTTCCATTGGAAGGTTCGAGAATCTGAAGCAGCCAGTGAGAGAATGGGGCTTGCCTTCCCTCACATCCCTCCAGTCTCTATAAATTGACGGGATCAGCATGGGAGGGGAGGGAGAGAAGGCGTGGTTTCCTTCGGAGGCGGATGCCTGGAGTCTTATCTTCCCCTCCTCTCTAACCGATCTCCGTATATTGGATATGTGGAACGTGGAAAAGACTATCCAGCGGTCTTCGCAACAATCTCTCCTCTCTCCAAACGTTAGGGATTTACTATTGGCCGAAGTTGAGGGACTTGCCAGAGGATGGCCTCCCTCCCTCCCTCCAACAATTGTACATATACGATTGCGAGAAGATTCCGAAAGATCGATACTCGATGCTCGCTGAGGAGATCCCTTACATCGTTGTTGATGGCGTTCGGATCCGATGAATCGAAATAAAACACGCCCTAGCCGAGATGAAAGATTTCTATCCATTGACCGCCCTTTTCTTCCTCAGGTAATGCTTCCCACTTCTTTCATTATTTCGCTTTCATTTGCCAACTGCAGCCTTTCATTCTTCGATGTTCAGTGATTTCTCTAGGGTTCGATAAAGTTTTCAGTCTGGAATGCATCGATTTCATTTCTCGTATTCAATTGGATGCTTCATGCCAATTAATCTTTTCCGATAGAGAAGAGTCGAGTAGAATCTCCATGAACCTCCGACTAAAGGTCAGGGACTGACATTTGCGTGTGTGTTCTCGTTGGGGACGGGGTCTCTAAGCCACCCATAGCTGAAACAAGCAAATGCAGTGATACAACTAAAATCTAGAGCTGAAAATTAATATTTCGCTGCTTGAATCCCTGCAAGAGCTTCCTTTGGTCTTCAATTGCACAGCTTGCATAAGTTGATAGTATTCTTGTATGGCACTGCTGCATCCTTCTTCACTGACTGCCTTGGGCCAGTTTTTTTCTTTAGCCACTGCAATGCTCTTTTCGAACAGCAAATAAATCAGCCTCCTCTGCAGGCAACCATCTGCCATGTTTCATTTCTGGCCTCAATCCCAACAACGGCATGTTATGTAAGACTCGTCTCAGTTAATCTTCACAAAATCTAGCTTAGGTTTACTCCACACGCCCTGTCTTTCATCCACCCAATCATGACTTGGCTTACTCTTTTGCCGGCGACATGCCCCAAAAAAGAGCTTCTCTAACTTGTATGTGTGACAGTTTCAGTGCTATGGGTAGAAGTTACTGCATTTCAAGCTTTCCAGATATACCAACAGATGTAGGCAATCATTCTTCAGCATGATCAGCCTGTACCAAGTCACAATCACTTGTGATTAGTGCTCTCCCATACATGTGAGTTGACATGATCATAAGAGTTTTTCTGTGAAAAAAGAAACATCAAAAGTGTATCCTAGTTCTCTTTTTGTTGCAGTCAGTTGGGTGTGCATATAATTTGTTCTGATCACTCTTGAAGTTGTTCATTATTCATGAAACTTAAAATTTTATTCAGGTCTATTGCTCATCCTGTTTCAGAATTTTGGATGAGAAATATGAGGACTGTGGGAAGACTATCAACAGGGGAGGATGTAAGAAGCGTGGAGTATTCTGTTTCCTTCGTCTTTATTGTCTCTCTGGATGAGAAATATGTGAAACGTGGAAAGGTTACCAAGTGGTCTTCGCAGCCATCTCTCCTCTCTCAAACAGCCAGCTATTACAGGTTACTGGTATTCGCTCCCTCCTCCAGGTATTTGGCATAATGTAATGTGAAATTCTGAAAGATCAATGCTCAAAACTCTGGCAACTATTGGCACTTCATCAAAGATTTCCCACTTATCATAGTTAATTGAGTTTGGATTTAATAAGAGAATTTCTCTCCAATGTCTAATATTCATTCTTCAGGTTATGGTGCGGACTCCCTTCTTTCTTTTACACTTGTTGTTTAGCTACTGCTACTGCTCCAGCATCCATTTCTAATATGAATCCTCAGCTCGATGCTGGAAAATCCATGTTTTTCCATGGACAAGCTTCGCATAATTTGCCACAAAACACCTAGACATTTGGGTTGCTATGTTTTGTTTGACAAGGAAGTAGGCAATAATATGGTTAAAATGCTAACGTGGTGCAGCAAGTCAGCCATCGTTTCACACAAGTGATTACTTCTCAAAACAAATAATACTTACATGGACTTGCTCACAATGCTGGACTTACGATGCATGGATGTGCCTGTCTGTATTGATGATATATGTTGAAATTTGTTTGATGCCCAAAAATTCATTGGAAAATTGGAAATGCACTGTGCCTCACGTGAGAATCATGAAGAATTGGAGCTCTTATATTGATATCTTTCCACAATTTCAGCGTCTGTTGTATTTACTCTTCCAAATATCTTATTCTAATGCCCTTGCTTGGTGACCTGAATTCTCTTGACTGTGCATGTTTTGCAGAATATCCCACTGTCATCTTAGTTTGCCTAAATCTCCGAGGATGATCGAATGCATACGCAGTTGAGGTAGGCAACTTATGTGCTTATGTTCATCTTTTGCAACTTGACAAATGAGAAACAAAAGGCTTATTATTTTGGTAGGTGTACTGAAATGCTCTGAACTTTTTGGTTCTAAAAGATTTATCTGTGTTATGATGTCAATTACCGAGTTCTATATTCAAAGTCAAACGAAGAAGCTTTCTTGCTTTCAACGACAGCAACTACTGTATGGATGCAAATAATAGGATTTGAAACCGGTGTTTTAAAGTGGGCCAACATTACAACCAAATTTGGATAAACCTGCAGATTGTAATTTATTTAAATCTGACTTCCTTGTCAAATTTCATATTTTATCTTTCTTCTATCCATATTCTCACACCATCTCAGAGCACATTTTCTCTCTCTTTGTTGTCAAGGAAACACGTGGAGCATCAATCAGGGAGACTATGCTCTTGGCACTCTGTTAAGTCATCATGAAAGCCTCGCGTTTGCCACAATTGATTCCAGTTTAAGATTGCGAGAAGGCCATAGTTCAATCACACTCGCAACCATTTATGAAGGGTAGGCAAGTATTGTCACCATAACTCCATCGAGCTGCCATAGCTCTGGTAACGAACAAGACAACATACAGGCACTATCATTGCCAGCGGGTTATCCTCGTGACCTTGCGTTTGCAGAATAGCAGCTTGTACCATTAGACCTCAGTCATTGGTGATCAGCGGTCTCCGATAGGTTCTGCATTGGCAAAATCACAAGGGCCATTCAGCAAAGACAAAATCATCAAAACAAATCGCAGTTTTTAGAGCGGTGTCTTGTTGCTGATTTGTTGTTGAAGTCGGGGGAGCATGTGTACAATTTGATGTGTGATTACTCTTGCAATTGTTTATTTTGCATGAAAAAGTAATTTTTTACGGTGTGCTACCTGATTTTCTCGTCCCATTGTCGTCTCACGTGCCATATATGTATCTTTTGGTTGAATTTGAAGAGTTCGATACAGTAATTGTGACTCAACCGAAATAATAATATTGACAATCGCCATTGGCAAAAGATGGGGCATTAGAGAAAATGTCTAGGGCCTTAGTGAGATGGCCTCTGAGTAATGTCAAAATATGTGAATGTCAAAAATAATGATAGGTCAACTTTTCGTTATCGATGATATAATATTGTTCTTCTTTTTTCTTCAACAAAAAAATTTGCGTAACATAAGAGAGGCTGGTTATATTGATATTCGATATTTGATGCCTCGGAACTTGTATATTTGCCTAGTTTAATACAAAAAAGAAGCAGAAAAAAGGGAGTTTCTAGTTAGTTCCTCGAAACATGCCCCTTCTTCAAATTTTGTTATATGAAATGAAAATATTTTTTTTTCAAAGAATAGGAAGATTTTATACATGAATTTACAAGTCGATTTTATGGAATTTGAAATGTTTTTTTCTGTCTTAGGAATGAAAACTTAGATGTGGATTCCACGAAATTTGACAATTGTATTTGTAAGAAGCCCTTACTCCATGCTTTGACGGCATTGAGTGGGCCGTTATCGACATGTACGGCCTCAAAGTGTAGATAAGCCCAACTCTTGGGCCCTAATGACAAGATGGATCAGATTGCCCTTGCATATGACGTGTTAGTTCGGGTAATAACTTCAAGAAGGAGTTCCAGCCACGGACAACACTCAATATTTGTAGACCATTAAAATCTCACCCGGACTGGCATTTGACTTTGTATAAATAACGGTGTCGGAGCAGGTTCAGCCAGAGCCCAAGAAGAAAATTGCTTATCCAGAATTGTTCGAATGTGCATTTGCCAAAAGAACAAAACCACGTCGGGCAAGTCTTGGCAACTCCAAGCTCTAAGAGAAAAGATATCTCCCTTAGGCTTACATAATTGTTTTCCTTTAAATGTGGGCTAGGTCAAGCTAAGCTCGGTGGGTAATTCCTTTTTCTGTCTCAAGCCTACTCAAATGAACCAATATGTTTTGCATCCGAATTCAATGCGGGTTCTAGTTTCATCCCAAGAAAAAAAAATACACGAGAGATAAACGTGCTTGATATCAATGTGGGTGCTTTTCGCGTGAATACGAAGCTTAGGGCCTAACTATGTGCGAAAACCCACAATCTGATTTGGAGAGCAATGATTTATCAGAATGGCTCTCTTTAGATTTAGCTAATGACGGCCTTGTAGTTTTTTTAATACCCTCTCCTTCCTTATTCTAAGTCGTCGTCGTCACCTAACAACAGTTCGATTGAATTGTACGATGAGTCAACCATAAAACTTGAGTATCAATACATTTGTCAACGGATTCAGTGTGAAACAGAAGCCATCCAACGACACACAACCATGCAAAACAAATAACCACCCTCTTATAAATAAACAAATAAAAAGGCTAGGGAAAAAATAAGCCAAGCTCTACACTTTAGAATATACTTATGACGGAAAAAAATCCGATTTTTTGGTTTAATGTTGACTTTTTGCAATGGCAAATGTGTCGACTACTGATAATATTAGAAGCAAAGAGTCAAAAAAAATCTTGGACTTTTGACTTTCATCGGACTGGGTTTACCAAGAACCCTCCTTCTTGGAAGAGAGAGAGAGAGAGAGACAGAGGTGGTACGCATGTAATGGACAGTTGAATGTTCATAGCGTAATCATGCACCGCCCCCATCATCAACCGTGCGCGAGAATTCGCTGCTTTTCGACGGTGGATAAGGCCAATCGTAGTGCGGATCCACGGCTAGTTAGAATGGGCCTGAGGCCTACCGGATAACTCAGCCTTTGAGGACATTTGCGCGCCAAAAGTGTCGGCACGTGACAAACATAAGTGAGAGAGAGAGAGAGAGAGAAAGGATGTTGGGCGGGTGAGGGTAGATCCGGACGGTGTCCGCTTTTAGAGTGATTAAGCTTCCAACCTAATAAGAGACGCTTTAATAGAAAATAAAAAAAAAGTTTATCTTAATTCGGAGAAATAAAGCAGAATATGATATTTCTAAACTGAGACATTTAAATCAGATAATAAATATGCAAAAGAGATAAATGCATGATTTTTGTATATTTCTTTGTATTTTATGACGAATAAATAGTCTATGAACATATTCGAAGTTTTATGATATGACCGTTTAGGGTAATGACATCGAATAAAAAGTCGTCACATAAAGCTCGAATAAATGAATTTTGTAGATAAATAGCCATGTATATGTGCATTGCGGACCAAGGGGTAGCATTACTTGATCTAAAATGTGTATAAACTTATCTAAAGTGAGCAATTAAAATTTTTATTCCTCCTCAATAGCATCCGAGCTCAAACTTCTTATCTTCTTTGCCCTTTCTTTACACTCGATTTTTTTTCCAACCATTCCTATTTTTCCATTTAATATCCTTTTTTTCGTTACCTAGTCATGATTTTACAACATTAATTTTTGAGCACAAGGCAAATATAACATGTAAAACTCATGCTTTAGATTCTCTTTTACCCAAAAAAAAAATCACGTTTTGGATTGGTAAACCCTAAAAAGCCCAAATCGTCATTATTTAATTCTATACTCTTAAAAGTGGGTAACCCTCTCGTATTTGTTGACTTTCGCTTTCAAGTTCTGATTCATAATAAATAATTCTTAGCGAGTCCTTTCATCTATTTATTCTGGCATCCAAAAATAATTTATCATACGCAATCAATTGTGGGGCTATCAAGCCAAGACCAATTCACTATATTAAATTTGTTCTATTTTATTTTTCCTATTAATGAAACGCAAAAAAATGAGGAAAATGCAACAACAAAAAAATTCATGGAATAAATGCACCATAAATTTTGGACTACCTTATTGTTCCTTGAAGCCCGAGAGAAGGGGGCCAATATTGCATGTGATCACTGGAAGAGAATCAGGGTTTTAGTTACACGTTGTAGATAACATTTATAGAAAAGTGTGAATAATAATTAGATGTTTTTATCGTGCAAGTGGGCCAAAAGTAATAGACATGATACAGTGATGGGAGTGGAAAGGGAAAAAAAAATACAAAGCAAAAAAGCAGTTAGCAAAAAATATAAATGAAAAATCATATTATATATTTTATGAAAGAGTAAAATATGGACATAATTATTTACTTGCAATAATAGTTCGCAAAGTTTCGAATCTATGTGTAAATAAATAAAGAGGAAACAATATTTTTTGGCTTATATTAAGAGCTCGTCATGCCATTTCATAGAAGAGGATTTCTCTATAAATCAGGAATTATTGATTATTACACCTCCGTTAAATCCAATATTTGAAGAGAACCTATGGATTCTTTGATTGAGAATTCTATCACGCAAAAAAAGAAAAAAAAGAAAAGAAAAGATAACACCATACAATCTTAGAAACACCTCTTGTGGAAGATGTTACTGATGCATTTGATCCTCCTATACCCAAAAGGAGCCATGTTGAGCAACCTTGACATTCAAGGCGTATAACTCGTCCTTCCGCATGGACTCGGATTATGTATGTGCCACCTTAAATTCATCAAGTGCTGATTATCTTGTTTCTTCATACATTTAATTTAATACATAATCATCGGTATATATATATATATATATATATATATGTTGCATTAGCCGTATCTCTGAGGAATAAGAACCATTATCTACGATGAATCAGTCATTGATCCACGTTGGTAGAAAGCCATGGAGACGGAATTACATACCTTAATGAAAAATCAGACTCGGAGTATTATACCTTACGTATTCATCGTAAATCAATTGGTTATAATTGGGTGTATAAGATAAAAAAATGAGACAAATGACTTTGTTGAATAATGTAAGGTTCGTTTAGTGGGCAAAGGGTTCTCACAATGAGAAGAGTTCAATTACCTTGAAACTTTCTTTCTAGTAGCGAAAAAAGTCATAGTCCGTTCCTTTCTAATCCATTGCTGCTTGTTGTGACTAGCAACTATACTAAATGGATGTACACAATGCTTTTTTCGATGGTGATCTGCATAAAGTAATTTATATGGATCTTCCATAGGATTAACAAAGCCAAGGGGAGTCCAAAGTATGTCATTTCTACAAATATCTTTATGGCCTTAAGTAGGTTTCCCCATCAATAGCATGCAAAATTTACTAATGCACTCATAGATTTTGGCTTTACACAATCCAAACATGATTATGCATTATTTACATGGATATCTTTTTTATATATGTTGATGACAATACTCATTATGCGCTCCCTTGCCAAAAAAAAAAATACTCATTATGCGCTCCGACTGTCGTTAGGAATCTTAAGAAATATTTGCATGCTACTTTTCACATTAAAGAAATATTGTCGTGACTAGCAACTATATCAAATTGATATACACAATGCTTTTCTCTATGGTGATCTGGATTGTAACGTCCTCCTTAGCCCTACCACTAACAATATTGTTCGCTTTGGCCTTACCGCACTGGCGCGGACGCACCGCCATCCCAGCTATGGCTTTGACCTCACGGCTTTGTTTTTCCTTGGGTCCACCATCCTCGCGGCCCTCGGCAGCAACTCACGAGCGTGCAACCCAGGAAAACGCGTTGTTGATGGTTAAGGGTGGACCTCCCACATATAAGCCATCCCAAGGCTTACTCTCTAGGCAATGTGGGACTAGGAATGTTACATATTCCCCCTTCAATGGCACAACGTCCCCGCTGTGGCCTCACATGCGGTATGGAGTTGGCTCTGATACCATTATGTAATGTCCTCCTCATCCTCACCACCAACAATATTGTTCGCTTTGGCCCTACCACACTGGCGTAGACGCACTGCCATCCCAGCTACGGCCTTGACCTCACGGCTTTGTTTTTCCTCGGGTCCACCATCCTCGCAGCCCTCAGTGGCAACTCACGAGCGTGCAACCTGGAAAAACGCGTTGTTGATGGTTAAGGGTGGACCTCCTACATATAAGCCATCCCAAGGCTTACTCTCTAGGCGATGTGGGACTAAGAATGTTACATGGATGAAGAAATTTATATGGATCTTCCATAGGGTTTATAGAGCCAAGGGAAGTCTAGAGTATGTAATCTTTACAAATCCCTTTATGGCCTTAAGTAGGTTTCCCCGTCAATGGCATGCAAAATTTATAAATGCACGCATAGATTTTGGCTTTACACAATCCAAACATGATTATGCATTATTTACATGGATAAAAGGTGGGTCATCTATCTTCTTGATATATGTTGATGACATGCTCATTATGGGCTCCGACTGTCGTTAGGAATCTTAAGAAATATTTGCATGCTACTTTTAACATTAAAGAAATATTGTCACGACTAGCAACTATACCAAATGGATGTACACAATGCTTTTCTCCATGGTGATCTGGATGAAATAATTTGTATGGATCTTCCATAGGGTTTACATAGCCAAGGGGAGTCTAGAGTATGTCATCTCCAAATCCCTCTATGGCCTTGTTGACAGCTAAAATTTGGCAAATAAAAAATAGGGATTTATTTTAATTCCTAAAAAATAAGAAAATAAAACTGCATATAGCTTTAGGAGTATTTTGCATATAGATGTTAATTCCATAATAAGTGGGCTCCGTATGGTTGAGTGCAAGAAGAGCATATAATTGTGGCTAGGTTCATTATTGGTGAAATCAAGAATGTCGCGATGTTTAGAAAGATTTCTAGCCACATAAAATAAGCATTAATCTTGAAGAAATCTATATTCGAGTGAGCAAATCGGTAGACGCCGATTCAATTGATTTTGAAAAGGAAATTTAGAGATACTTTGGTTATATATTCTTGAGCGAGAATCGCAAGTGAATTTGGAGTTGGGCGATATCCATGAAAGAAATCTTCTTGTCTTGGCACGTTGCAGGAAATTGGCTAAAACAATGACACGCATGGACATAGAGGGAAGTGTGGACCAATATAAAAAAGAGGGACTTATCTTTTGGCAGGAGATTCGGCCACAGAAGAGCGATATAAGGAGGGGAATTTTCAAAAGAAAAATATTTGGTTTGAATATTACTTTATCTCAAGATTAAAAGAGACCAAGAACGGAGAGCAAAGGAAAGGGGGCTTCGAAAGGAAGACAGAGAGAGTTTTCGGGGTACAAGCGTGAGGAAAGAAAAAAAAGGGAGAGAGCTGAAAATATGAGTCTTCTTTGGAGGATGGACTGCATAAGTAGAGGAAATAAACAAAAAAAGAAAGGGAGGGGCACACTTTCATTAGGGGGAAACATTCTGAAGAAGTAAAAAATTCCTTGGTGGAACTCCCTCTCTCTCCCCCCATGGAATTTCATTGTTTTAGTCTTCTCTTTTGCAGTGTTCCGTCGGTGGCTATCTTAAAGTCTTGCCTTGCTACTCACAATCAATCTGGTCCAAAGGCTTCCTCAATGATTCCATTCAAAGTTTCGCCAATTCCCATGTCCGAGAACTATCGTCACGTCAGCAAATTCAGCATCTAAGTCACTGTGTCAATCCATGTGTCGTTGCCCGTGACACCATGATCCGCAATTCATGATTCATCATATGCAATCGGTTTGAGCTTGGAAATTTTATCCAAAAATTAGGTCAAAGTCTTATGACAAGTTGACTTGAATATTTTGTGGCTTAAATCGATAAGATTTCATGTCTAACTTGATTGTTTTGAGTAACAGGTATTACTTAATGAAACTTATTTTTCAATTTGCAACTGCATATCAATTTTTTATTTTATCTATAAGTCTTTAGATGGAATAATTAATTGCACGGGAATCTATAAAGTTGATATTTTGATAATATTTCCATTTAATGAGTTTGATTGGTTTGTTTCTTTTTCTTTTCTTATTAAAAATAAAAAAAAAAGATTACATATATAGATTAATTTGCATGATTAGATTAGAGTGCATATTAAATAATTTTTCATGTCATACATAAATCACTTCATATAGTTTGCACATTAGGTTTTACTTGACATTTAGATTAGGTGCATAAGTCCCATGCCATGTTATTGCATGTTAAAATAACATTTAGAAATCTAGGGTCATGTTAGATTAATTTCATATTTTATTAGTTTATTTAACTTCGAATTTTCATTTATTAATAATAATAAAATGCCTTAAAAAAATATCATTAGCATGTCATATAGATTAGCTTAATTTAGGCTTGCATGCCATAGAACATATTAGGTTAGCCATATTTAAAGTTAGATTTTAATCATATACGTCGCATATTAGAATAGTTTTCGCATATAAAAAGTAAAAATACCAAAAAAAAATCTTTTTTTACTTGATTTGTTTTCCATTGAGTACTTACATTAGTGTCTATGCACCCGCGTGATCACTATGCATGATAGGTAATTAAGTTGAAATCAATTCAAGCTACTTGCAAAATATATTTTTGAAATAAAAAAAGAAAAGGTACTCAAGTCCCCGAATTCATAATCTTTGGTTCGTAGAGGTAAAGTACAACTCCCGATACTTTACATGGGTTTCTAATCTACTCACCATGAATATATTAGTAGCGACTCCATTTGAAATTGATGTTGCATGTTAAGAAAAGAAACCTAAGTTGTGAATCGCTATGACATATGAGAGCTCAAGCTAAGTCGAACGTAATAATCCGTTAGCCAAACCTTAGGTGGAGCACTTTAATAGTGGTCACGACAGGCCTTACATAGGTTTCCCCGTCAATGGTATGCAAAATTTACTAACGCACTCATAGATTCTGGCTTGACACAATCCATACATGATTATGCATTATTTACATGGATAAAATGGTGGGTCATATATTTTCTTGATATATTTTGAAGATATACTCATTATGGGCTTCAACTGTCATTGAGAATATTAAGAAATATTTGCATGCTACTTTTCACCTTAAAGATATGGGCATTCCCATATATTTCATTGGAATTGAGATTGCGCAATCAAACCTAGGGATCTCACTTAGCCAATTGAAATTTATTTTGGAAATTATATCAAGGCAAGTCTATTAGGAAGTAAGCTAGCCGTCATTCCCATCCTATAGATTGTCACCTTAACCACATTTTCTTATGATGCTGGAACATTGTCCAACACTAATGATCCATTGCTTAAGGATCCATCAAGCTATCAGAGGCTCAAAGGAAAGCTTATCCACCTCACTATGACAAGACTTGATATATGTTATGATGTACAAACATTGAGTCAATTTATGCATATACAAAGCCATCTCATATAAATGTAGTTCCTGAGCTTGTGAAATACTTAAAAAAATGTTCAAGACTTGGAATACTTCTTTCTCAAGAGTGCAATATGGAGATGAGACCCTATTGTGATACAAACTATGCCACCTTTCCTATGACCTAAAAATCTATTACTGGATTTTCCATTAAGTTTGGAAAATGATTGCTTTCCATGAAAAATGAAGTAGTAGTCAACTGTGTCATTGTCATCAGCTGAGGTGGAGTATCGAACCATGATAAAGACTATTTGTGAGATAGTATGGGTGCAAGGCCTACTTCTAGACCTTGGCATGTAGGTTAAAGGGCCAATTATGTTGTTTTGCAATAATGACGCAACACTCAAATTTGTGACTAATCCCATAGTTCGTGAGAGGATGAAATATATGGAAATCGATTGTCACTTCACTAGTGACAAGGTCCAAGAAGGGATAATTAGAACAAAGGGAATCGGGACTTTAGAACATCATAAATATATTTTCACGAAACTGTTATGCCAAAGACAACACAACACATCTGCTAAGCAAACTATGACATATATGAGCCATCAACTTGAAGGAGAGTATTGGAGATATGATTTGTGTGCTGAGGATTAATCAAATCAATCTAAGATTTAGATTGATTAACTAAATCAATCAATGATTGAGATTAATTTTGTATATTAATTCCTTTTATTGTTCATACATTGTACTATAAATAAATGTAAATAATGCAACAAAAATTTTAGAAAACGGATACAACGAAATTCTTCCAGTTCTCTTCTTATTCATTTCACGTCACCATGTTAGCATGCTCGAACTACATCCTGCACCTTATCCCATTTAGTTCAGCTCAGCACCTGTCCTCGGTGCTCTTGCTCGGCCACGACGGATTTGCTTAGCGTCTTGCCTGTCCTCTTAAGATTCGTATCATGGAGTCGCACATCTGCAGCACTTTACAAAACTGTCGCCAAGTTTCTCAGCCATGATTTGAGTTGTTCCTAGCATGCTCCAACAAGGTCAAGCAAGGCCATTATCCCTCTACCAACATGAATATCACGCCACATTTTGCTGGCTACCACTTGCGACCCTGTAGTCCACACCGCATCTCTCGTTGCCCCAAAGTCCATAGTCAAAGGAGTTACTAGAATTTCAGTGAACCTAAGTCTTAAGTAAAGATGGCAAAATGGGTCAAAGACCCATATTTTAGTTGATATATGGTAATATGGGTCATAAATGGGTTAGCTTAAAATGTTAAATGGGTTTTAAATGGGTCACTTGATAACCTAACTAGTCTTAAATGAGTTCTAAATGAGTTATCTAATTAATTTTAAGTGTTATTCATTTTAAATATTATTAACAAGTCACTTGTAGACTATGAATATTCTGATATTCTAATTATTAAATTTTTTTAATGAAAATTTGATTATTTTCCTTATTTTTCTTTTTTATCCTTTTTCCCTGTTTCTAAGTTGGTCGCTACCCAAGAGACGAAGGATAAGCTCACTAGACTCTAGCAACTAGAAGAGAAAAAAGCAAAGAAATAAAATATGTATTTTAAAAAATTAAAATTTGAAAAAATAAAACGAAAATTATTTAAATAATGAAATAAATCTTATTGCATAGAATTATTTTAACAATACATTTTAAAAAGTCATAAATTAAATTTTCATGGACTTGGTTAAATATGAAAGTGCTTTAACAATACAAGTCGGGATGGGTCGTTAGAATTGTATTGTATGAAAATGTGTCAAAACGGGTTAAACGGGTCAATATGAGTTGAACCATTTTTGACTTAATCCAAACCCGACCTGACCCACCTATTTGATGCCCCTAGTCTTAAGTGGTAGACTTGTCTTCAGTCCAGAAGTGATGGTAACATGCAGCTTATTATGAGTTTAATTCATGCAAGAAAATAATGTTTTTCTGGCAAGGAGAATGGGATGAGTATGGACATCGGCGACGTGTTACACACCAGAAAAAAATAGCCAATGCTCACTTGAACAATGGCTAACCAAATTTTAGCATTTCACCTTTTTGTTACACATTGCGAGTCATCTACACTACACATGTTAACAAAATAAATAACATAGGCTAATCGATATAACAAAATGAAAGTTCCGGAGATACTATGTAACGACCAAAAGTAGACTTCTCTTATTTTATTACATTTTCTTTCCATTAGTCTTCACTTTTGTATCACCTTCTAGATAAATGAGGTTCATGATGTCCAATAAAGTTTAAGTCTTCGTGATGAATTTATTTATTTATTTGAGTGTATTATTAAGGCAAGCCGTTTGAGTTTGGCCGAAGAGCATATGTTTTGATGCCCATTACATCAATGAATTAGATAAATCAATTTTATTCATTTTTCTCTGGTACAAGACTTTTGGTTTTCATTTGAAAGAGAAGACCTTTGCCTATGGCCATCCAAAACATAGGATAAATCGTGATTTTTCTACATGTGTCCAACTTATATGCTTGCATATCTTCGTAAAAGATTTACTGTAATGACTGCATCTTATTGCGTGATTATTTAAGTATGGATCGTGATTTAAGAGCCTCAAGAATTTACCCCGTTATTATTGTAATTTCCGTGAGGACGTGGAAATATCTAAAAATTAGTTTGGATTTCTGAAAATGATTTAATCACTTTTGGCCCAAAAGTACTTAGTTTTATATTTGGGAAGCTTTTCTAAATTTTTGGGAACTTCTCATATTGCCGCTGGTAGCCCATGAAAGGAGCCCCCTTAACTCGTCCGTTAAGCCACTAATATGTGCCCGTAGCACTTCCACAACTCCCTTGCCTTACTATCCCACCTCGAGCTGTACGAGGAGAAAACTCCGTATACGTTTCTAGGGGGGTTCTAGTTTATCTATGTCTATCCCAATTTTCCGAAAAACGCCTCTAGCTTCTTTGCTGCCATTCTTCCAATCCTTCAATTTAGAGCGCATATTGTTACTTCAAATAGATTCCTAGGTACTCCTTTACCCTAGATATGACTCTTGTTGCGATTAATTTGACTTAGGTTTGATGATTTGCCGTTTGAACGCCGGTTTGCCCTAGAACTCGCTGCCGGAGCCCTCGCCTCGCCTTCGAGCCTCCTCTAGCGAGACCCAGTTGCCATCACTACCACCAATCGTGAGCTGGGAGTCCCATGAGCACAACACTACCAGCGATGGCCCTCGTCGTCACTTCGTTCACTGGATTTTGGCCCCGAATCCGAAGCCCTCTTTCGCCAAGAACCTTAGCCGCGTGCCGTCGTCTTCTGCAAGCAATTGCTCACTAATTCGACTACCTCAGGCAATGCCACCACCACCAATTGACTAGTGGGAGTCCTCTCTTTAAAGCCCCGCCCCTCGCCATTGTCAATTTGGCCTAGGGAGGGCAAATCAAGCCATGACCAGACCGGATCCTCTGACGACCCAATTTTGGACCCAATTGGAGAAATCATGTCTATTTGTCGGATTCAAGCTGGTCAGAGTCGTTTCGTTGCCTGCGACTACCACCCACGAGCTCGGTCAACCTCCCACGACCAAGGGCCGCCCTCAGGAGGCTTGCTAAACCCTTGCCAGCAAGCTTGCCAAAGAAATTGGAGTTGTCATGGAGCCTCCTTGGAGTTGGACCATCCCATCCATGGTGTTGGACTGAAGATTGGAAAGCCGTGCCAAGCCTGAGTGCAATAAAAAATACAAGGAGTGTGAGGCACGAGCCGCTGTGGCCAGTTGCTGCTTCGCGAGGAAATCAAGATGAGTGAACATCATATCCCTGGCCTAGGTCGGTTTACCACTTTACTATACTAGTTAGGATGGATGGGTGCATAGGTGGAGAAGTTGATACGTAGGTCGAGTGCATGGAATTGCACATAAGACATGACTTGGACCAATTATGCGGCCAAAAGGCTACAAGTGGGCCAAGTGGGTCGAGTGTGCCTATGAGGGCTTCGATCGTGGACTTTCGGGGCTAGTTTAGAGAAATGGGAGAAATTTTCCGATTAGCCAACTTGTATCAGTTGCATGGCAATTGATGGACCGATCAAGTGGCCAATGGACCTTGATTGGGTTTGGAGGTCAATAGAGCCTAGTAGGGAGTCGACTAGTTGAGGATCATGTGGCGATCGCTTGGATGACCAATGAGGTCATCAGTGCAGAGCCGCCCTTGAATGTGGCGGCGCACCATGAAAAGTAGTTAAGGTCTCATACGGGTTGTGGACAGTCTTATTTTATGTCTCATGAAAGAATAATGAGACGAGTGATATGGCTTTGGGTCAAGTCTCGGTCATGGACTGATTGACTGAGTGACTTAGCTCGAGGAGGTGCCGAGTTGCATGCGCGTACTGTACCATGAGGTCAATCGCACTAGATAGCTAGCATCTTAGGTGGCTAGTGATGTGATCCGATAGTCTGTGTGGTCTAAGGCCTAGTCTCGGTTATGGACTGATGGATTGATAGGCAGTAGATCACCAAGATAGACGATTGGTGCGTGTGTATCTAGAACCTAAGGTCAGACACACTTGTTAGTCACGCCAAGTGAAGGGTGGGTAGAGGTCCCACATAAGAGCCAAGCGACATGAGGGTTGGCCAGTGGAGATGAGTAGGGCCAAACACCATTTGAGGCGTTGGCCAAGACTTGGTCATGGACTAATCGTTTGTTGGGGAAAAGGGCTAGTAGCTATGCGAGAGTGATGCATGGCACGATAATCAGGCAGGAGAGCTCCAAGGACTAAGCTGTATGCTAGTCGGGCCTAAGAGGTTGTGTTGTCAACAATAAAGCGAGAGTGCGTGGAACCTAGAGTGATAGCCACTGTGCACCATGGTCGATAACCTAGTAAGGTATCGATGGTAGGCATGTGTGAGTCGAGTGTTGCCTATGTGAGGCTGATCGATGGACTAAGGACCCTAAGGCGATTGCCTTCCTAGACTAGACCTAGGGTGTAGACTCACTGAGATTAATTTCTCAACCCGTTGTTATTTACCATTTTTCAAGTACATAGAGGTACGAGTTGATTTTGGAGAGGAAATTTGTGGGAGTGGTCAGGGTGGAGGCTTGAAGATTGGCAACGAGTCTTGAGACGTTGTACTCATCGACCAAACGTGAAGGAAGAATTTGGGACTGCTGCGCACTCGAGAAGCGAGGTGTGACATTTACTGCCGACAAGTGTTTTGTTAGCCTTTTTTTTGCAGTTATAGGCTTTTTACGTGGCAACTATAGTGGTAAAAATTCTCAAGAAGATGGGCGGCGAAGATCCAGTAAATGACGCTGAAGTAGTTGCTCAATGTGAATTGCTTGTTAGAAGAATTGTGATCCTTTGAACAGATAGAGTCAGCCCAAGTTATGGTGTGCGACAAAAGGAAATTCACATTAGGGATGATAGTGGGAGGTGAGAAGTGAAGCAACAAAGTCAATTTGGGTCATACAAAGTCTCGGTCCTCCTAGAATTTATTGAAATTTCTTTCTAGTTAGTACTTTTCTTAAAGCGCTTCACATGTCACGAGCGGAAATTCTCCACTATCGCTTCACTTTCCAAACAAAAGAGCACATGATATCCAAGAAAGTTCCAGGAAGTATACTCTAATATTTGAAACAATTACTTAAAAAGTAATTTAATTTGATTTGTCTAATCTCTTATGTGATTCTTTGAAAGTTTTGGTCTTTGTCTACTATTTTTGTTAGGTGAAAATCTTGGTCTTCTTATACTCTATAGTGGTCCCTCTCCATTAGCTTATTATCACTAGGCTCCACCATAGCCCTTCTTTTTCTTCACATCAATACTTTCGCATGTCCCTGGAACAAACAACTTAGCCGTCTTTGATGACTTGTGGGTCAATAAGAAAATAAGATGTCCTTGTTGGCTTTATACTCGACAATTTAGGTTTTAAAAACATTGACAGGGTGGGGTTCCTTTAACGCGATTTCAGTGGGCAAGCATAAGTTGGCATGAGCTAGTTGCAGAATCCTCTACGATATGTACCATGTCATGACAGATTTGACGAAATTTGGAGTCTTTGGATATAGATGTCCAGCTTCAAATTTATTATACAGTCTAAATCCAATTCTCGAATTGCTTATCTACGAGAATCCAATAGTACATGATTGTGAATTCTCGGAAATTACTGTGAGTGGCATATACACTTTGCATATTAACAAGGCATAATAAGAATTTGCTTCAAGTAATAATAGCAAAAAAGTGTAATATTAATTCATGTGCTTACTCAAAATAAATACGTTGGATTGTTCTCAAATTTCTAATATCAAAGTCAATCTTGATTAGTTGTGAAGAAAAATTTCCACATCAAATTAGTTTGATCTACCCACTCGAAAAGAGAATCAAATTTTTACTTTAAGAAAGCAAAATTCGTGAAGACATCTTTACTTTAAGAAAGCAAGGTCATGAAGGACATCCCAATTAAGAAATGAGAAACAAATATTGATCTTGCAAGACCATTGCTTGACAAAATATGATGGTCTCCCTCTAGTTGGGAAACCCCCTGAATCATTCCATGTACACACGCATCACATGTTCCGCTCATGTGTATTTAGATTCTCAATTGTTATTATTTCTTGTCGCTTACAACATCTATGATGCTATTGATAAAGTATTCTAAATGGTGTGGGGCTAATTTTATAATAAAATCAGTAGCACCATACAAGTTTTTAGTATTCTTCTTTTCGAATGAAGATGGCGAACCATTTCATTTTAATCGAGTGAGAAGGTATAATAATATTAATTGTGTATAACTTTTCAGCTTTTAATAATTGGTGAATGAAATGCAAATCAGTAGTACGATAGAAGTCCTTAATGCTATGCTTGATTGGACATGGTGACAAAAAAGGCCACGGCAAGGTCATCCCATTTGCATCATCTTGTTTTAGCATGGATGGGACGGATCTTAGGTCACCATTGGTGAACGTGACCCAATCATTGTTTTAGCATACAAATAGCGTCCATGATATCCCCCAACCTTGGGTACACTTAAGTTATGCCAAGCAAGAATGACAAAAACTATTGAATTTATTGAATCATGTAATACATGAAAACTATAAATACTTAAACTACTTTGATAGAGAACAACAAGAGGAATTGGCTCAGTTCGATCCGAACGAGGAACATTATAGAAAAAAGGATCGGATTAGAAGTCATATGCAGACCATAGTGTCTGAACCTACACTGCTATTCCTCTATAGAGAGAGGTGAAACGTGGGCAATTAGCAGGCAGTTACAACCACGTCTGAAAAGGATCATCAAGGAACAGTACCAAAAAAGTCCTAAATATTTTCCTGTTCATTAGTGTTATGCATAGAATATAATTTCCAGTAATTTATGTATTGTTATATAATGATCTGTCGCTCTTCTACTATCGACAGATTAAAACAAAGCAATTTGCTTAATATATTGCTCAGTGTGCCTAACCCTTTTCTTGTTTAGCTCAAAGAGCGTGCTTTTGCTTTCCTTTTTGAACAGAGAAAATTAGCCATCTTTGATGACTTGTATAACAAAAAGTCCTAACCTTCCTGAGCTTATCGTTTACATACATGAACAAATATGTGGTTGTGGAAGGTATAAATATCACCTCATGATCTCCACACATTACGAGAAGGCGTTTGTGGACGAAAAATTACTTATCTTGATTCCTCCAACCACTTACGAGCATTCTTGAAAGTCTTGATCTTTATTTATTGCTTTTGGTGGGTGAAAGTTTCGGTCTTCCTGGACTTTGTAGTCTTGTCTCTCCACTAACTCATTATGATCTGACTTCACCATAACGCATTCTCGTCCCCCTGTTCAACAGTATTCTCTCCTGCTCGTCTGAACTTAGCACTCGTGCTTGCTGAATTGCTGTGCTCCATCTAATCCCGTTCACAGTCTGCTCCAGGAAGTCTACTCGGAATAGGTAAGAGATATCCATCTACTCGCTCTCTTTTTCCCTCAAACTGATGCAGCCATAATTTTGCTTCCCAAAGTATGTGGTGGGCATTTATTACACGAGAGCAACCAACAATATTTCCCCATTCACCGGTCTGCTCTAGGAAGTTGTCATTTTGCATTGTACACTCCTAAATGCGAGTAGCTCGCTTATATTTGTTGACTACCCCTTCTGAGGTTTAATCCATACTAAAGAATCTTTAGTCGGAAGTGAGTAACCAGCGTAAGTGTGACGGCTTTGTTGGCTTTCTTAGCATCCATCTTTTCTTAGTATCCTTATGATTTAGATGTCTTCGTTTCATGCTTTATTGGTGAATATGTGAAGGATGTAGGCTTTTACATGGCAGTTACAGTGCTGAAAACGTGCAACAATGTGGCAAAAATCCACAGAAGGATGCTGAAATGATAGGAAATTGCTTGGTAGGAGCATCATGGTCCTTTGAATGCGATTTTTCTGTTCATTAGTGTGATGCGTAGAGTATAATTTGCTGTAGATGTACTGTCAACTGGTGATTTTTGACTCATTCACTACATTCGGAGCAAAATAAAGCAGCTTGCTTGATGGATTTATTGGCATGCATGCCTGACCCTTTTTCTTGTTTAACGAGAATGAAGCAGACGACAATTAATAGGACCGGCAAATAAGCATCATTGTGCAACTTGCATTGGTTAGAATAATGTTTTTGAAACATGAAATATTGAGGATCCCCCCAACTATGGCATCCTATTTTATGTTCTACATCTAAAGGCAGTTAGCTTTGTCTGTTCGGTAAGGAGTAACAGAAACTTTGGGCCAAACAAGAAAAAAGGTCAGACTCACCAACCACTCCAGTATGCAAGTTGCTCTATTTTGCTCTACGAATAGTGAGAGAGTCAAGTATCACCAACTAACAATATATAATCTACTGTAGATTATACTCTATGCACTGCGCTAATGATGTGGAAAAATGTGTTAATAGAGCCCTGGAAATGATTAAAGTTTCTTTTCTCATTAGTACTTTTTGTTAAGGTGCTTCACTTTTGCTTTACATGTAACGCATGGAAATTCTCTACTTTTGCTTCACTTTCCAAAGAAAAAAGCACATGGTATTGCATAAAGTCTCTTAGGATATTCTCTAAACATTATGAACACAAGCATTTGTGAATAAAAGTATTTAATTTCGATATCTCTAATGTTTAATGTGCATTTTTGTAAGTTTTGGCCTTTGTTTAATCTTTTTGATAAGTGAAAAAGTCTTGATCTTCCCGTACTTTATAATTTTGACTCTCTATTAGCTCGTTATTAGCTTCACCATAATTCATGCTTGCCCCCCGCTCAACAGTGTTCTCTTCTTGCTCGTGTTTTGTCGATTGCTGTCTTTCATCTAATTCCCTTCACCTGTCTACTCCAGGAAGTTTACTCGAGATAGGTAAAAGACGTCTATGTTCTTGTTCTCTTGTCCCCTCAAACTGATTGTCACGCTCCGAACCTCGAGCGCGCGCGCATCCCATGATGGTCGAATAAAAATGTGACGTTCTCAGGTAGCGTCGCCGACCCAAACTTCTATGCACATGCGAAGACGTGTAATAAACAATCCCCAGACAATAATCAAACAAGGGATAGAAAGGTAGGGCAACCAAATTACACAAAACACATCTCATAAAACAACCTTGGTTCAAATACATAAGAGACTAAACCAAAAGAAAGGTTTATCTAACTCCATGATCTATAGCTATGAGCTCTGGGTCCACCAATAAGGCATACTAAAAAACTATCTCCTATGGAACCCCATGACGCACGTGTCATATCTCCATCTAGGTACCTGAAAAACAGTTCAACGAGTCAACTCTCCAAACCCTGATTAGGAAAAAATTCACCTACGGATAACCTATTCACATAAACAAATCGAGGTCTGGAAACTATCAGACGATCTATGTCTGAGATGGTACAGCATCTAGTACGATCAGATTCTACAAAGTCTAAGAGTTTACGTCGTCTAGTGACGATCACACTCCACAGTTCATGCATATAAGCATACGATAAACATTTTTAACAACCGGAGCACATCACGTCAATCATCATCATCATCTCTCAAAGGTCTCGATTATAAGGCCAAATCATTATGACACAACTCATACCATGTCACACAATTTCGTCCCATAATAAGGTTCATCATATCAACAGTTCAATCAAACATTCAAATGTTTCTCGATCAGCATATTCCACGCCTTAAATCCTTGCCACAACCCGCGAAGATTCTTGCCTTAGATATGCAGCTGTCAGCCTCGTCAGGCATCCGCGATAAGTTCTCGCCTCAGGGTAGTCTAACCCGCATAAACACGCCTCAGGTTCTTGCCATAACCCGTGGTTATTCTCACCTCAAGTATATGTCACGCCCTGCTCCCAAGCTCGCGACAATCCCAGTTTTCATCTTCCTTTCCTTTGGTCGATGAGTACGACATCCCATAACTCATTGTCGACCTTCGAGTCTCTGACTGAAGCGCGGGTCTCTTCCTTGACCACTCCCACAGAACTCCCTTCCCCAAACTCAACTCGTACCTGAAAAATGGTAAACAACGATGACTTGAGATATAAATATCTCAGTGAGTCTGTTCTTATGCCAAAATTAGGAACACCATTGCAATAGGATCCCTACTACCATTTTCGGTGCTACCATAACCACTAATTAGTCTTCAATTGGCTCAACTCCATAGCCCTAACTCTTCCAAAGATTCCATCTTTCCATCACATAACCAATCTAGAATCCATTTCTAATGCTAACGGAACATCTCAATGGTCTACTCCTATGCCCGAACTAAGAATGCTACCACCCCCAGATCCTTAATCGCGTCTGTCCCATCAATCGTCATCTCTAGTCAAACTCCTTTCACTTAACCCCCACGTATAACTCAATCAATTCCAACTCTCTCAAATAACTAAATTCCTCATTTCTATGAGTCAACCGGTTCGTGACCGGGATTTGGCACTAAGCCCGAACCATCTAACATGTGAGGATTAGCCACCATAATACTATAGCTCGTTAAATAAGTAAATGCACAATTGAATGAATAAATTACTAATTAAATAAATAAATAAATTACTAAAAATGAATAAATGAATTACTAAATAAATAAATTACCGTAATTGGCCCTAATAAACCGTCCACAATCAACTTGGTGGGGCTGTGCACCTTCAGTCCATTGATTTCTGATCTCTCTTTTTTTCCCTTTGAGCCAGGGTTGGCAAGTAATGCAGCGATACAAGGGCTTAGTATTTTTTTTACAATTATAATAAAAAGTGTGAATGAAAAGTAAATATTTACCATTGTGCATGCGCAGCATGAGAAAGTAAAAGATGTGATGTAGAGAGTGGAGAGGGGAAAAAAATACAAAATCATTACCTAAAATAAGTGAAATGCTCAGACCAAAAAAAAAAAATCACAGTTAAGCAGATAAATGTGGCTCTAACCACCGTCAATTTTCATGATGATATTATCAAATTATGGAAAACTCATCATTTTTTCTTAATCATAAATTAGTGAAAGACGAAAAGAAAAGAGGAACATTTGCTTTCACCCTAGGTAGCTGGAAGCAACCTTCTTGTTTGTTCTTCATACTAATCATAACCATCAGATCGCCATTGCCCATGATGGAGAGCACGTGATTTTTGGGTGAAGTGCACATCTCTCCAATTTAGACAATGAATCTAGAGAGGATGCCTTCCTCTGCTGCACGAAAGGATCTTAAATAATCAAATGAAAAGGCTAGATGGGATAACATGCCTTTTGAGTGGAGAGCAATGCGTTTCTTCTCGTTCCAATGGACCTCACCCTCTACTCAAGCCGATACCATTGAGTTGTGTCCGCTTATTGACAAGAAGAAAATGACTAATCTTTATCTTTAGACGCAAGCCTTGTCGTCAAGCCCCACCTTAGATGGAGAGCACATGCTCTCCAAATGATTGTAAATCGCATGACATTTAATGAGAGAAGATGCCTTCCGACTGCACAAAAAGATGTAGATAAACAGATGGAAACACTGGGTCAAGAGCACATACTCTCTAAAAAATTCCGCTCATTGATTCATTGTTTGTATGCTATCAATGTAGGCTTTAGGGGGCAGTTACAGTACTGAATATTTGTAGCAAGATGGGCAGCGATGATCTGCTAAAGGATGTCGAGGGGGTAGTTGATGATCAGGAATCGCTTGATAGGAAATCGTAGTCCTTTGAATACTATTTTTCTTTCCATTAGTCCAATGCTTAAAGTATAATATTTAGTAGATTATATGTGGCTTGTTGGTGATTTTTGACTGGTTCAGTATTTCCAGAGTAAAGTAAAGCAAGTTGCGTTTTGGATTAGTTGGTGTGCCCGAGTCTTTTTCTTGTTTAGCCCAGAGTTGGTGTTTTGTTTTCCTTACTGAGCAGACAAAATAAGCTATCTTTGAGGATTTTACATGCTCATTCACATTGAAATAGGAACGGAGAGTCTTCTTATATCTTAAACATATGCAAATTTTCGGAACTATAACTGCCGCGTGAAAGCCTGCATTGATCATATATTCACCTATAAAACTAAAAACAAGACATTGAAATCATAGAAATACAGAAGATGTACTGACAAAAAAAAAAGCAACAAACAATAATAAATAATACTTCTTGACTAAATTATGCGTGCACTCTAATTTGCCAAAAAAATAATGCCCTCGGTAACCAATGACACCCACAAGTTGCAGTCAGAAGAAAAAGGAGAAACAATTGACAAAACAAGCACTTTTGAAAGAACACTAGTTATTTTGATTTGTCTAACCTTGGACGTGCATATTTGAGTTCTTTTTTTTTTTGTAATCTTTTTCATAGGTGAAAGTCTTGTTCTTCCCTAATTTTATTGTATTCTCTCTCCATTAGCTCATTATCATGTTACTTCACCATAACCTTTTTTTCTTCTCTACAATGAATAATTCAGCCATGGCCTTTGGAGAGATCGTTTTGAGTTCCTTCTGTCAGGTCTTGTTCGACAAGTTGAGTTCTTTGGCATTGGCCTATTGGCAAAGGGACCAAACCAATGTCACCCTCCTTGATGAGTGGAAGGGGATGCTGGTCAAAATCAATGCAGTGTTGGATGATGCAGAGGAAAAGCAACTTAGCGATAACCGTCCAGTGAAGTTGTGGCTGGACGATGTTAGGGACTTAGCCTATGACATGGACGACTTGCTCGATGACCTCGAGATAGAAGGTGCCCAAGATAAGTCGCAGGAAGAATCCAGCACAAGTAGAGGTCAACGAAAAAGGAAGTTCCTTTTTTTAGACCTACCACGCTCGCTCGTGTCTGACACCAAGGTACAAAATATCAAGGGCAGGTTGGAAACGATTTTCACCGAGAAGGCTCCTCTAAACTTGAGAGAGAATAGTGCGGACAAATCCAACGAGACCAACAAAAGGCTCCCCAGTACTTCTCTACCGGAGCCTCAGTTTTTTGGTAGAGAGGAGGAAAAAGCAGAGATACATGAAGTGTTGACCAGTGAAACCAAAACCGGCGATACCACACTAAGCATAGTTGCCATAGTTGGGATGGGTGGTGTTGGAAAGACGGCCTTGGCTCAACAGTTATATAATGATGCCAAAGTGAGTAGCTGTTTCGAGAAGAGAGCATGGGTTTGTGTTTCAGATGTTTTTGATGTTATTGGCATAACAAAGAATATTTTGCTTTCGATTACCGGGGTGTCCAGCGAGGGCAAAGATCTTGAAAGGCTTCAAGTTGAATTGAAGGACAAGCTATCGGCGAAGAAGTTTCTTGTTGTTCTAGATGATGTATGGACTAAAAACTATGGAGAATGGACTGTCCTCTTAAAGCCATTTATGGCAGGAGCTAAAGGAAGTAAGATCATTATTACGACTCGTAACCAATATGTCGTTTCCCTAGTAGGAGCTTCACCTTATCCATTGAAGGAGTTGTCCATTGATGACTGTACAAGCTTATTAGCCTTTCATGCTATTGAAGCAACAAATTTTGAGAGCCGCCCAGATCTTGAAAGAATAGGCAAGGAATTAGCCAAAAGATGTAAAGGCATACCTTTGGCGACAAAGACGTTAGGTGGTGCCTTACATAATAAAAGGAGTCCTGATGAATGGGAAGAAACCTTAAACAGCAAAATGTGGGATCTTCCGACAGCAGAAGATGATGTTATCCCAATTTTAAAATTGAGCTATGTTCATCTACCTTCTTATTTGAAGAGATGTTTTGCTTATTGTGCGGTATTTCCCAAGGACTACGAAATTGAGAAGGATGAGCTAGTACTCTTATGGATAGGGGAGGGCTTTTTAGATAGACAAAAAGCAGAGGAGGATATCTTGAAATTGGGACGTCAACACTTTGATGAGTTAGTATCCAGATCATTTCTTCAAAAGTCAAGTGTTGATACATCTAAGTTTTCAATGCATGATCTTTTGAATGATCTGGCAAAATCAATCGGGGGTCAGACATACTTTAGCATAGGGGAGTCTCAATCAACAGGTGATAAAGATCACGCATCTCTTGAGAAAACTCGTCACGCATCATTCATCTTTCCACGATATGTCACACCAAAATGCTTGAGAGGATATGGCAAAATGAAGGTACTGAGAAGTTTTCTGCACGTTGGACCTTGGAAGTGCACAAAA